>SJYR01000268.1:813748-857735 GCA_006410655.1 Kobus ellipsiprymnus | reverse complement strand
GGGGGGGCAGTGGGAAGCACAAGTCACCACCCTGGGGGTTGGGGAGGTGATATAATTTTTTTTTTTTAAGTAGTTGAAGGCCATTTGACGCCAAATGGCACAAATGGAAGAAAAAGAAAAAGAAAGAAAGAAAGGCAGGTGGCCAAAGTGGATGGACCACCGTTGGGTTTAAAACCAGAGGGAGAACTCATCCAACGCCTCTGGGTTGCTCATTTCTCATCCCACCATTTACTGAGCGCTTACCACATGCCAGGAAGACTGGACCCTGCCCTGGGGAAGGTTATGGGCTTGGGGACAGACAGGGCAGCAAATGGCGTACGTCCACAACAGATGGTCTTGTCCCGGGCAACCCACACCAGGGGACCAGAGCCCAACGCTCTCCTCTAGCAGCACCCAGGCCTGCAGAAGGCGATCAGGTGGCAAGGGCAGGTAATTCCACCGGGGCCCTCACCACGGCCCCTCACGAGGACAAGCTGGCCAGCCACTGGCTTTTGCCTCAGTGCTGGACAGAGCGGTGCCAGCCTGTCATCACGGCAGCCACAGCCCCGCCACCACCCAGACCTGCCCTGCAAGAGACCTAACCACAAAGTTGACGGCCAGAGGCAGGAAGGGCAGGGCAGGTGGGCCCGTTCCTTGTGGCTCTGCCAGTTCTAGGAATGCTGAGTCAAGGGGCCAGAAGATGCGAGGGTCTCTGGCACCCTGGGCGTGGCCCACCCAAGCTTCCCATTTTACAGAGGGGCAAAACGACGGCCCAGAGAGAAGACGGGGCTTGCGCGAGGTCAGTTCACGAGTGGGCTGCGGCCGTTGGTTCCGCGTTGTTCGATCCACACAAAGACCCCTGACCCGGGGGGTGGGAAGGGGCACAATCATGCCCCTGAAGCCGCCCCAGACGTGGGGACTGTATCAGCTGGTGGGGCCCCCGTGTGTGTGTTCAGCAGAGTGCAACAGGAAGGAAGCAAACGGACTGTGGAAAGTGGCAGTCTCTGAGCACGCCCAGGACAGCTGACTGCAGAAAAACTCTCCGAGAAGGTCACACCGGAACTGCTCACAGCTGGAAGGGCCCAGCCCACGGACATGGTGAGGGCAGCACCGCAGAGCCACCTGCCCAGCATCACCACCCCTCCGAGCTAGATGTGCCAGTGCTCCAGCTGCTCCTCCCTCCACGCCTGGCCTCTCCTCTGCTCTCCTCTGCTTGCACGGACCTGCCCCGTCTCAGCTCCCAGCTCCAGCCACCCCCCTCCACTGAGCTCCGGGCACCCCGAAGAGGCTGAGAGCCAAACCAGGGCACTTCTGAGAGCAGCGAAGAGGGCATGATGAAGTCACACGGTGGTGGCGGGGGCACAGGCTGCAGTTTCACGTGGACGGCCCTCTCCCCACCCCCACGTGACCTGATGTGACTTGCCCTCTGCCCTGAGCCCCTTTCTCAGCAGAAACGGGGACCCCTACCACCCCACCCCACCCCCGCCCCAGTGCATCTCGGCACTGGTGTGGCCAAGCCTGGGGCGGGTCCCCTTCCCTTCCCAGTCTCCTCCGAGAGCCTTTAAGGCTCCAGGCAGTTTGCTCCCAGGTTTCCGGCTTTCCCAGGAATGGCATTTCCTCCTCTCTAAGATACCATCAGTCACAGATGCCCAATTTTCCAGAGCAAGGGAGGGGAAGACCCTGCAGTAAACACACATGCTGATTCTAAGACGCAACCCCGCATTGCAACAGAGAAGGGGAAAGCCCACGTTCGAATTCAGGAAATAACAAATGACCAGGGCCTCTGGCCAATGGGAAAGCAGGAAGGAGGAAAGGGAAACAGACCCTCACCTACTCCCCAGGGCCCCTGGCCTCTGCTCTGGTTAAACGACGCTCCACACCTCTGCTTAAACATCATACACAGGGTGACCCCAAGAACATTTACCAACGAATCAATACAACTCCTGATCTTTCTGCCCTGCTTCCTGGGCAGTGGAGAGCAACAGTGAGTTGCTCAAGAAGAGGCAGGCATCCAGCACCAGGGAACTGACCCAGCTCCAGACCTGCCCTCCACCCTCCTGCCCCTGCCTGCCTGCGGCAGCAGAGGCAGCAAGAGGGGACAGATGACAGTGACCAGCTTCAGAGCCTGGAAGCTGAGAGTGTGGGGCCCATTCCTGCCTGTTCACGATCAAAAGAGCCTCAGGTCTGTTTCGCAGACCAACTTGTTCCTCTATCGCCAGGCTTCAGGGAAGCCACTGGGATCCCGTCATTACCTCGCTCCAGGGAGATAAGTGCTGCCTCCTTCCCAGGGTACTCCCTGCAGGGACCACGCCCCCCCACGCCCTCCCCGGCACCCAGGCTGTAGGCGTGGGCAGCCCACCGTGGGCGTGTACTCCGTGGGCAGGCAGAGTGAGTCTGCCTAGAGAGAGGGCGTGTCACCACAGGTGCCGCTCTGCCTGAGCACCCCAATAGCTCAGGGTGGAGCCCCTGACCCCAGACGTCAGGAGTCACAAGGAGGCAGGTGGGGCTTTGGGGCAGACACGCCTGGTCTGAGGACCCGCAGAGAAGGTTCTCTCCTGTGACCACAGTCCCCGAGACGACCACCCCAGAGGCCCCCAACCCAGCCCACACCACGACGGACTCCAGATGGACGCTCCCAAGCTGCCACTCCCCAAGCCCAGCTACATGAATCACCGCGCGTGGCACTCTCAGACTGAGTAACCGCTCAAACGTCTGCTCTTGTTTTCCTTCCTGCTGGAAGGGCGAATTCTCTCAACAACCTGCCCCACCCGCTCGCCTCCCGACTATTCTCTGCTCTGTTCTGGACTCGCACAACCGGCTGCCCAGTTGTCTTGAGTGCTTCACTGCAGTGGGTTTGGGAGTGCCCTGGACTTGCATGCCTCTCCTGATGGGGAGCTCCCCACCTCCAGAGGCAACCAGGTCCGTCTGGACCACGCTTGTTTGCGGGAGTTGAAGTCCGAATTGCTGGAACTTTGGGGGTCTGCACAGAGCACTAACCCCCCTGGGCTGACAGCCCGTCTAGTGGCAGCTCACCACCTCCAAAGCCCTTCATCTCCTGGCTCAACATGCTGGCTCTTGCTGTTCCCAAGAGGCTTCCAGGCCCCCTGCCTCCCTGCAGGTCGTGAGAGCACCTTGCAGGCCCTGGGCTCTCGGCACCCCTGGTCCAGATCCACCTGCAGACCTGCTTCTGCTGCTGGAACGCCACCCCTTTCTATTCAACTGGACAAGGACTCCTGTGGTTGTGACAGGGGGTAGGCACAAGGACCCCTTCACAAGCATGTGATGGGGGTCCCGCAGCCCCACCCCGAGGAGGCAAGTCTGCAGGAGTCCAGGTGACAGCGGAGAGTCCCTGAGCCCATCCTTTGAGGCTCGGTTCTCGGGACACAGATGAGGAAATCGAGGCTTCCAAGTGCAGTAAGCTGCCTCCTCTTACACGCTGCTCACTTTACACACAACCCTACGCTCCCTCCTTCCCCAACCAGAAGGCAGGTCACGGCTTCCCACTTTGCGGATGAGGAAACAGAGGTCCCAGAACTCGAGCAGGGTCCAGGCCTCCGATGCTTTGTGCCAATGAGGAGGACAAGCAGAGCGTAGGAAATCCCCCACAGGTGCGAAACACAGACCATGAGCAGCGGAGGGTTTCCTGCTAATCGTGCCACTCCAGGGTCAGCACAAAACCCAGGCTGTGTCCTAGGAACTCAGAGGCCAGGCCCTCAGTGAGGGGCCTGGTGGGGCTGCGGCAGCAGAGGGAAGCCAGGGAATGAAAACAGAAGTAAGGAGGGACCCGGTGCATGGAAGCTGGCACTTTCCCATCCACAGATCTCTGGAGCCATGAACTTCAGGCCAGGAAAACAGGACAGCAAGACTGAGGCTCTGGGTCTGGCCAGAGAAGGCGAGCCACACCTTAGCTACACAGGCCCCACCCTGCCTGGGTCCATCTACAGGTCACAGGGGCCCTGCCCAGGATTAAGCTCCGAGTAGCCTTCCACTGCTGGTGGGGCCTCCTGGGGTGGGGGGTGTCTCAGACTGTCCTGGCCCAGAGGGGCAGTAGGCCCAGGCTCTGACAAACCAAGGCTGACAGATCCCCTGGACTGATCCAGCCACCCCTCTCTGCCCCAGCCAGCCCACAGGACTGGGAGCTAGTCACCACACATCTCCAGACCTCAGTTTCTCCATCTGCGATATGGGACCACTTGGGAGCTCTGAACACAATGGAGTCGGGACTGGGATGCTCTGTGGTAGGTATAAACTGTGAGGTGCAGGGCACCTGCCCTGGGCTACCAGCCAGCAAGCTCCTGGCCCTGGGGGCACGGTACCCCAAGGCCAGTGATGGGTGGTGGGGTCAGGATGGGGAGGGAGGAGGAAAAGGCTTATTCAACCCCTCCTCCCTGTCTTCACTGACCTCTGCCCCCAGGCCTGGCCGGGTTTAGGAAAAGCTGCCCAACAGAGTCGTGCCCCGGGGCTGCTGAGCTGGGATCCCCTCATAGAGACCTATTCAAGGCCAGAGGACCACCCTCACTCTATCCTCTCTTTAAACCAACAAAAAAACACAAGCAGGAGAACAAACACATCTTATTTTGAGAAGCTCAAACTCTTCACGCAAACTTTTCAAGGTATAAACGGGGCCTGTACAAAGGGCTGCTGGAGGCCCTCATTCCTGGGGTTAGTGGAAGGG
Organism: Kobus ellipsiprymnus; assembly: GCA_006410655.1. Classification (NCBI taxonomy): domain Eukaryota; kingdom Metazoa; phylum Chordata; class Mammalia; order Artiodactyla; family Bovidae; genus Kobus; species Kobus ellipsiprymnus. The sequence goes on along the minus strand of SJYR01000268.1, from coordinate 853,081 downwards.
GGAGCGGCCCATGTGACGTGATGGGAGGACTGGGATGGAGGTGAATGGGCACTCGGTGGGCGGCGGGAGGAAGAAAGGAGGTGGGACACACAGGACAGGGAGGGGAACGGGAGAACTGGTAAAAGTAACTTTTGTTTGAAAACTGCATTAGTTCAAAATGCAAACCTGACTATCTGATGTTTGGGGTTTGCCTGTCCCAGTCTGCCCCCGCCCCCTACTAAATTAGAGCAAAGAGCATCCCAGTCCAGACTTTAATCAGCTCAGCCCAGACCTCTATCAAAAAAGAAAAAAAAAAAAAAAAAAGACCAAGAAAAAGGCCTATTTGAATTCCTATTCACAGGCAGGTCAGGCCCAGGCCCAGCCTGGGAGGACCTGGAATACAGATGGGCCGCCACCCACCACAGCCGGTTAGGGCCCCGAGGGCGCCCAGCAGGGCTGCAGGTACCCTGCAGCTTCGAGACAGGACTACAGGGCCACTGCGCCCCAGGAGGTGCAACCAGACACCGGCTCAGCTGCAAACATCGGGAGAGCTATCTGTCTAAACAGCAAACAGAGTTTCAAAGAGAACGGCCTATGTCTATTTGGCAAGCCCCCAACAGGTCCCTCTCTTTCTCATGAGGATCCTTGGGAGAAACATCCATGACAAGGTCCCGACAACTGTTGAGGCCCACTGCCTGTAGGGATAGAGGAGGACCCCTCCACAGAAGAGGAGAAGAGAGAGGCTCGCGAACGTGAAGTCCCTGGCCGGAGGGAAGAGGGAAAAGATTCAAACAGGAGATTGTTTGAGCCCTCCGGGCACGGGGGGTTATCAACCATCTGCTCAGGGGTCACCGATAAGGAAGTGACATTTGCTGGGACAGGAGAAGCAGGGCAAACGTGAGCCAGAATCGAGAACGGGGAGTCAGCAGTGTCTGTTGATGAATATTATCAGCCAAAATGACCACAGGCCGGAGATGTGAGCCAAGCCCAGGGCCTGAGCGGTACACGACCCCCGCAGCACCACCCAGGCAACTGACAACTGACATTGCAATCTCAGTTGCCTTCCCAGGAACTGCTCAGAACGTCTCTGAGCCTCTACTTGCTTGACTGTAAAATGGGGATAATACTGCCTCGCAGGGTTCCTGTGAGGATAAGCTGAGAGGGCAAAGGATCTGAGGCACCAGTCTGTTATGATTCCACTTTCACTACCACCCAGACTGGGGCCTGTTATCTGCCTCATCTCCAGCTTGCTCTCCACCCAGAACTACAGGTCCAAGGGCAGAAGAGTGGCTCTGAAGAGAAGGGCCTTTCCTTGTTTCCAGACATCCCACTCATACTGTTGAGAGAACATCTCAATGCTACGCTCAACTTTGAGACAAGACTAAATTGACAACCATCCCACTGATGAGTGAAATTTGCGATCGTAGCGCTGAGCGCTTATTTTACCCAAAGCTGTGCCACCGCAGAATCCGGGGCAGTCCTGTTCCTGTGTGTACGGGCCTTGCGGGAGCGTGGATTCCACAGGAAAACCTACAGCCCCAACCCACCCTGCCCCTCAGTGGGCTGGGAAACCTCAGGTGGGATCCAGTCCTCCACACCTGCTCTGCTGACAGCAGCAGCAACCGAAGACAGGGGCCGCGTCCGCGTCTCCTTGTCCAAAACAAGCCAGAGCTTCTCCGCCAATATGCCCTGACACTTTAGTGCCCTGCAGTGAACACCCTAGCCAAGTGTCGCTGATGACGCAGCTGAAAACCAGAAACATTTCACTTCCTAGCCATAGACTGCCGCAGTCCTCCACTTCCTACCGCACTTGGAGAAACCGAGGCCCAGAACTCTGACCCTCCCAAGCGCCGCCCCAGAAAACAAGACCAGAGAGGCTGAGACTGGGACTCCTCATTCCCCAAATGGTGCAAACCACCTAACTCTGAGCTACTCCCACTGGCCTTAAGGAGCTTGCTGGTGGGAGGTGGGCTGGATACAAAGTCACTGGAGAGAAACCCAAGTTGTAGCCTTAGATTGCTAATCAGTAACAAAATACACCTCTACACCAAGCCCTGCCCTAACTCACAGGCTGGGAAGGTAAATAAAAACTGCAACGGGCTAGTGCCCCACCTCCCCAGGGGCCAGTTCCCACCCCAGCCCCCACCCTGATGCACCTGCAGAGGCCACTTGGCCACCAAAGCAAAGAACCCGTCCCCACCCGGCTCCCAGGCTGTCACTCAGGGGAAGAACAGTCATTTAAGGCCTAGATACATTTTCTCTGAACTAGGAAAGCCTTCAAAGAGAACCAGAAAGGGCTGTTTAATCTCCACCTTCAGGCAAATAGTTCAGGCAGCAGGAAGAGCCACCAGAAGCAGGAGCCAAGCCACCAAAAATGTGGAAAGACAGGGAGTGGGGAGAGGAGAGAGGCAGGAGGGACAGCCACCGATCAGAGGGCTGGGGATGGGGAGAGCGACCTGCTTCCCCACTCCGACAGAGCCCTCTGTCCGGGGCCCAAAAGTCACATGGGCTGGATTACAGTAGCTGGTCTTTCCCAAGGCCAAAGGTCCTCCCACCCACACCCCAGCCGCTGCTGCCAACCTCGGCACTTCCTGGAAAGTGAGCAGCAGTTTTTACAGACCCCTTCAGAGGCTTTTATCTCTGCCTCAAATCCGGGAGGTAGGGATTACCGGCTCCATTCTACAGATAAAGAAACTGAGGCCCGAGGAGATAGAATGCCAGGATCCAGTCCAAGCCTATATTCCTCTGGGAAATCTTAAGAGCCTCAGTTGAGAAAAATCCCCCGGGGGGGCGAGGGGGGGAGGTGGGGGGAGCGCTGAGAAAGGCAGGAGTAATAGCAAACCAGGAAGGTTCTCCGACCCCAGTACTCTGGGCCCAGCTGTCTGTGACCCTTCCCTGGGGCAGACAGCAGAGAGAAGCCCAGCTGGGATGCCAGCTCCGCCCTGGCACACTGGCGATCGTTGCTTGGAGGCTGCCTGTTGTTCCAAGAAGAGGGAAATTTTCACTTTCGCTCAAAGGGCCTATCACTTTTTTTTCCCCCTATCATTAAAAACTTCCCGGTCCCGGGCCAGGGTTTCCAGGCAGAGCTGCGGCACCTCCAGCCAGCCCTACGGTCCCAGATTGGAGAAACTTCTGAGGAGTCTCAGGGTCCCGGACCGGCTGCGGATTCAGCGTGGCAGGGACACGCCTCCATCGCTTAACTGGAAAACTCAGCACCAAAAAAAAAAAAAGCCCCACCACGGGCGGAATGGCGATCTCTCCGACGCCAGCCGGAGGAGGGGTCCGGAGTGGCGGCCGCCCGCGGGAGAAAAGTCTCCGGGCCCGAGACGCGCCCTGCCCGGCGGGCGCCGTCCTTACCGTGCAGGCCGTTGGGGATGCTTCGGTGGTGCGGCGGCGGCGGCGCCGAAAGGTCGTCCAGGGACCGGCGCGTGGCGATCGCCTTGCCGTCGGGGGCCTTGGGCGGCCCGGGAGGCAGCAGCGGCGGCGGGACGTGGTGGTGATGGTCGGGACTGCCACCGCTGCCCGCGCTCGACGTGCTGCTGCCGTCGCCCACGTCCCGGGTACCCGCGCCCGCCGCGCCGCCGGGCAGCGGCCCGCTCAGGCTGGCCTGGCTGTCGATGGAGCTGCGGGAGCCGGCGCCGCCGCCGCCGCCGCCCGCGCCGCCCGCGCCCCCCGCCAGCGCCGCGCGCTCCTCGTCCAGCAGCAGCACCAGTTCTTTGAGCTCCAGGTTCTCGCGCAGCAGGGCCTCCTGGCGCGCCTCGAGCTCGCGCAGCTTCTGCTGCGAGCGGGCCACCTCGTGCCACACGGCGCCGGCCGCGTGGCGCCCGAAGCGCTGCCACTCGCGCGCCAGCTTGCGCCCCTTCTGCCGGTCGTCGTCGAGGAAGCAGCACAGCTCGCGCAGCTCCTGGTTGTCGTCCTGCAGCCGCTGGTTCACGTCCTTGAGGCCGCGGATCTCCAGCAAGTGCTGCTGCAGCCTCCGGTTCACGTCGCGCATCAGGCCGCCGTGCTCCAGCATGAGGCCCACCTTCTCGCCCTCCGCGCGCCGCAGTCTCCGCGCCAGCTCCTCCTTACTCCAGCGCAGCAGCTCCTCGTCCGGCACCTGGCTCAGCTCCTCCGACGCCGCCGCCGCTGCCGCCGGGGGCTTCGCCATGGCGGGGCCGTCACCGCGGCATCGCCCGCGCCCTCGCCCGGCCGGCGCTCCCCGTGCTGGGGCTGCGCTGGGCCGGTCCGCGCGCGGGCGGCGGAGTCGGGTGGGGGTGGTGGTGGCGGCCGGGGGGCGCGTGCGGCCCGCCCCGCGCTGCCTCGCGCGTCCTCACGCAGCGCCTGCCCGCCGCCCGGGCCGCCCCGGGGAATCGGTGCGTCTCGAGACTCAGCGAGCTGGGAGCGCTGCTGCGTCGGCGGCCGCGGTGCCGGGCTCTCTCCCGGCTCCGGCTAAGCAGGCGGAGGCCCGCCAGATGTGTATAAGAGACAGCCATCAGCAGGATGCTGACCGGGACACTGGACAGCTGGACATCCAGGCCTGGAGAGAGAAGTAGAGANCGCTGCTGCGTCGGCGGCCGCGGTGCCGGGCTCTCTCCCGGCTCCGGCTAAGCAGGCGGAGGCCCGCCCCCGGCCCAGCTCCAGAGCCCCAGTCGCCCCGCCTACTCCGGGGCGGGGCTCACGCGGCCCGGGCCCCGCCTCCGGGGGGGGCGAGCGGGCGGGCGAGCAGAGGCGCGGCGGGTCCCCTCGTCTCCCCCGCGCTGTGCGCCCGCCCGCCCGGCGCCCAGCCAGAGGCGCGCTCGAGCCATGGTCCCACCCCCGCGCCCGTCCGATTGGGCCTCCCCGGGGGTGTGTGGGGGGGCGGGGCGCACTCGGGGGACGCCGCGGGAGATGGTACAGTCCACCCTCCGGCTGCCCACCGCCCCTCCTCCGCGGTTCAAGTTTCTGCGGCCGGAGGACGCGGCCTCCGCCAATCCCAGGGCTACAGGGCGCTTTTAAAATGCAGGTACGGCTGCGGGGATGGGGGTGGGGGGTGCGGTGGGAAAGGTAGGGCAGGGCTTCCCTTAAAGGAGACGCGTGGAAAAGGGCGCCCAGCCCCTTCCTGGGCCCGCGCTCCCCGCCCGCCGTCCCCCGTCCCGAATAAACAAATACCCACGATCGGAAGGACAGCTCCCCTTCTCCCTGCCGAGGGCACCAGAGTCCAGCTTAGTCTGAGATACGGCGGACAATAGGACTCAGGCCCGGGGGGTCGCTCTCCCCGGCGGAGAGCTGCTCTTTGTCCGCTTCCAGGCCCCCGGCTCCTCCTCCACCCCGGTCTCCACCGTGGTCCCCAGCCCGGAGAGCGCCGAGGTTGCAGCGTTTTCCACTCAAGCCGGGGGCTGCGGCGCCGGCGTCTGTTCCCCAGGAGGGCCAGGAGTCCTCACCCGCCCTCCCGGATCGGGGTCCCGTACCCTCCTCCCTGCCCCGAGAGGGCGAGGGCTTGAGGAACACGCACCGTTCCCCCGCCAACCCGACCGCTCGTCCCGGAATGCGGGAGGGAATCTGTGACTCGCGACGTGGAGACCGCTGGGGAGGGGAAGGTCTTTCACTGGGGTCTTAACTCGGGGCGGGGGCGCCGATTCCGCGGCAAAAAAGAAAACAAACCCTCCCCCCTGGCCACCTCGCCTGGCACCCGGGTCACCCCCCCCCCCCCCCTTATGACGCAGCTGAAAACCAGAAACATTTCACTTCCTAGCCATAGACTGCCGCAGTCCTCCACTTCCTACCGCACTTGGAGAAACCGAGGCCCAGAACTCTGACCCTCCCAAGCGCCGCCCCAGAAAACAAGACCAGAGAGGCTGAGACTGGGACTCCTCATTCCCCAAATGGTGCAAACCACCTAACTCTGAGCTACTCCCACTGGCCTTAAGGAGCTTGCTGGTGGGAGGTGGGCTGGATACAAAGTCACTGGAGAGAAACCCAAGTTGTAGCCTTAGATTGCTAATCAGTAACAAAATACACCTCTACACCAAGCCCTGCCCTAACTCACAGGCTGGGAAGGTAAATAAAAACTGCAACGGGCTAGTGCCCCACCTCCCCAGGGGCCAGTTCCCACCCCAGCCCCCACCCTGATGCACCTGCAGAGGCCACTTGGCCACCAAAGCAAAGAACCCGTCCCCACCCGGCTCCCAGGCTGTCACTCAGGGGAAGAACAGTCATTTAAGGCCTAGATACATTTTCTCTGAACTAGGAAAGCCTTCAAAGAGAACCAGAAAGGGCTGTTTAATCTCCACCTTCAGGCAAATAGTTCAGGCAGCAGGAAGAGCCACCAGAAGCAGGAGCCAAGCCACCAAAAATGTGGAAAGACAGGGAGTGGGGAGAGGAGAGAGGCAGGAGGGACAGCCACCGATCAGAGGGCTGGGGATGGGGAGAGCGACCTGCTTCCCCACTCCGACAGAGCCCTCTGTCCGGGGCCCAAAAGTCACATGGGCTGGATTACAGTAGCTGGTCTTTCCCAAGGCCAAAGGTCCTCCCACCCACACCCCAGCCGCTGCTGCCAACCTCGGCACTTCCTGGAAAGTGAGCAGCAGTTTTTACAGACCCCTTCAGAGGCTTTTATCTCTGCCTCAAATCCGGGAGGTAGGGATTACCGGCTCCATTCTACAGATAAAGAAACTGAGGCCCGAGGAGATAGAATGCCAGGATCCAGTCCAAGCCTATATTCCTCTGGGAAATCTTAAGAGCCTCAGTTGAGAAAAATCCCCCGGGGGGGCGAGGGGGGGAGGTGGGGGGAGCGCTGAGAAAGGCAGGAGTAATAGCAAACCAGGAAGGTTCTCCGACCCCAGTACTCTGGGCCCAGCTGTCTGTGACCCTTCCCTGGGGCAGACAGCAGAGAGAAGCCCAGCTGGGATGCCAGCTCCGCCCTGGCACACTGGCGATCGTTGCTTGGAGGCTGCCTGTTGTTCCAAGAAGAGGGAAATTTTCACTTTCGCTCAAAGGGCCTATCACTTTTTTTTCCCCCTATCATTAAAAACTTCCCGGTCCCGGGCCAGGGTTTCCAGGCAGAGCTGCGGCACCTCCAGCCAGCCCTACGGTCCCAGATTGGAGAAACTTCTGAGGAGTCTCAGGGTCCCGGACCGGCTGCGGATTCAGCGTGGCAGGGACACGCCTCCATCGCTTAACTGGAAAACTCAGCACCAAAAAAAAAAAAAGCCCCACCACGGGCGGAATGGCGATCTCTCCGACGCCAGCCGGAGGAGGGGTCCGGAGTGGCGGCCGCCCGCGGGAGAAAAGTCTCCGGGCCCGAGACGCGCCCTGCCCGGCGGGCGCCGTCCTTACCGTGCAGGCCGTTGGGGATGCTTCGGTGGTGCGGCGGCGGCGGCGCCGAAAGGTCGTCCAGGGACCGGCGCGTGGCGATCGCCTTGCCGTCGGGGGCCTTGGGCGGCCCGGGAGGCAGCAGCGGCGGCGGGACGTGGTGGTGATGGTCGGGACTGCCACCGCTGCCCGCGCTCGACGTGCTGCTGCCGTCGCCCACGTCCCGGGTACCCGCGCCCGCCGCGCCGCCGGGCAGCGGCCCGCTCAGGCTGGCCTGGCTGTCGATGGAGCTGCGGGAGCCGGCGCCGCCGCCGCCGCCGCCCGCGCCGCCCGCGCCCCCCGCCAGCGCCGCGCGCTCCTCGTCCAGCAGCAGCACCAGTTCTTTGAGCTCCAGGTTCTCGCGCAGCAGGGCCTCCTGGCGCGCCTCGAGCTCGCGCAGCTTCTGCTGCGAGCGGGCCACCTCGTGCCACACGGCGCCGGCCGCGTGGCGCCCGAAGCGCTGCCACTCGCGCGCCAGCTTGCGCCCCTTCTGCCGGTCGTCGTCGAGGAAGCAGCACAGCTCGCGCAGCTCCTGGTTGTCGTCCTGCAGCCGCTGGTTCACGTCCTTGAGGCCGCGGATCTCCAGCAAGTGCTGCTGCAGCCTCCGGTTCACGTCGCGCATCAGGCCGCCGTGCTCCAGCATGAGGCCCACCTTCTCGCCCTCCGCGCGCCGCAGTCTCCGCGCCAGCTCCTCCTTACTCCAGCGCAGCAGCTCCTCGTCCGGCACCTGGCTCAGCTCCTCCGACGCCGCCGCCGCTGCCGCCGGGGGCTTCGCCATGGCGGGGCCGTCACCGCGGCATCGCCCGCGCCCTCGCCCGGCCGGCGCTCCCCGTGCTGGGGCTGCGCTGGGCCGGTCCGCGCGCGGGCGGCGGAGTCGGGTGGGGGTGGTGGTGGCGGCCGGGGGGCGCGTGCGGCCCGCCCCGCGCTGCCTCGCGCGTCCTCACGCAGCGCCTGCCCGCCGCCCGGGCCGCCCCGGGGAATCGGTGCGTCTCGAGACTCAGCGAGCTGGGAGCGCTGCTGCGTCGGCGGCCGCGGTGCCGGGCTCTCTCCCGGCTCCGGCTAAGCAGGCGGAGGCCCGCCCCCGGCCCAGCTCCAGAGCCCCAGTCGCCCCGCCTACTCCGGGGCGGGGCTCACGCGGCCCGGGCCCCGCCTCCGGGGGGGGCGAGCGGGCGGGCGAGCAGAGGCGCGGCGGGTCCCCTCGTCTCCCCCGCGCTGTGCGCCCGCCCGCCCGGCGCCCAGCCAGAGGCGCGCTCGAGCCATGGTCCCACCCCCGCGCCCGTCCGATTGGGCCTCCCCGGGGGTGTGTGGGGGGGCGGGGCGCACTCGGGGGACGCCGCGGGAGATGGTACAGTCCACCCTCCGGCTGCCCACCGCCCCTCCTCCGCGGTTCAAGTTTCTGCGGCCGGAGGACGCGGCCTCCGCCAATCCCAGGGCTACAGGGCGCTTTTAAAATGCAGGTACGGCTGCGGGGATGGGGGTGGGGGGTGCGGTGGGAAAGGTAGGGCAGGGCTTCCCTTAAAGGAGACGCGTGGAAAAGGGCGCCCAGCCCCTTCCTGGGCCCGCGCTCCCCGCCCGCCGTCCCCCGTCCCGAATAAACAAATACCCACGATCGGAAGGACAGCTCCCCTTCTCCCTGCCGAGGGCACCAGAGTCCAGCTTAGTCTGAGATACGGCGGACAATAGGACTCAGGCCCGGGGGGTCGCTCTCCCCGGCGGAGAGCTGCTCTTTGTCCGCTTCCAGGCCCCCGGCTCCTCCTCCACCCCGGTCTCCACCGTGGTCCCCAGCCCGGAGAGCGCCGAGGTTGCAGCGTTTTCCACTCAAGCCGGGGGCTGCGGCGCCGGCGTCTGTTCCCCAGGAGGGCCAGGAGTCCTCACCCGCCCTCCCGGATCGGGGTCCCGTACCCTCCTCCCTGCCCCGAGAGGGCGAGGGCTTGAGGAACACGCACCGTTCCCCCGCCAACCCGACCGCTCGTCCCGGAATGCGGGAGGGAATCTGTGACTCGCGACGTGGAGACCGCTGGGGAGGGGAAGGTCTTTCACTGGGGTCTTAACTCGGGGCGGGGGCGCCGATTCCGCGGCAAAAAAGAAAACAAACCCTCCCCCCTGGCCACCTCGCCTGGCACCCGGGTCACCCCCCCCCCCCACTGGCTTGTGCGAATCCATCTCGCTGTCCTCGCATCCCTGAAGTGCATTTACGGCGAGTCTGCTGCCAGGCGGGCGGAGGGGGGCGTCCCTCCCCCCGGGACCCGCTTGGAGATAAAACCCGCGCCCTCGACAGAGAGCGCCACGGCCTGGCGCGCGCGCGGCGGCGGCTGTCCCGGCTCACAGCGACCCAGCCATTCATTGGACAACCGTGTACAGCGCCTCCTCTAAGCCAGGCTTCTTCTGGACCACTGGGGGATTTTCTAGGGGACCGGCGGCCACTGCCCGCTGGGGGGACTTTGCACTCTGCGGGGAGGAAGGGCGAGAAGAAAATCAACAAACTGGAGAACTGTGAGGCTATAATAAGTGCTGTGAAGGGGATTAAGACCAGCTGCTGTCGCAGAAAGTGATTATCAGTTACTTTAGATCCCGTGGTCAGGGAGGACCTCTGAGGAGGTGCGGTCTAAGCTGCTGTCTGGGTGACGACGGAGGACAAAGATAAGGGGGAGGGCACTCCAGGTAAAGGGAACAGCTAGTGCAGAAGCCCCAGGGTTGGCTTTTAGTGGCCTATTCAAGGAAGAGGTGTGAGGGATGAGGTCAGAGAGGCCAGATCATCCGTGATTCTAAGGCAGCTGGGAAAGCCGTGGGAATTAGCAGGACACAACACGACCCGATTTGCCTTTTAAGAGCTTCCCTCTGATGGCTCAGACAGTAAAGAACCTGCCTATAGTGTAGGAGACCTGGGTTTGATCCCTGGGTCAGGAAGACCCCTGGAGAAGGAAATGGCAAACCCACTCCAATATTCTTGCCTGGGAAATCCCCCGGACAGAGAAGCCTGCGTGGGCTAGAGTCCATGGGGCCCCACAGAGTCGGACAGGACTGATTGACTAACACTTTTTTCTTTTTCTGGCCCATAAGTGGAAAAGAGGTGGGGGTGTGGGGTTGCAGGATAGTACAGATTCACTACTTCCTTCCCCACCCTTCCACCCCTCTCTCCATATAGATAGATGTTTAGGAAAGGGTAGTGAGGAAAGGAACCCACTCCAGTGTTCTTGCCTGGAGAATCCCAGGGACAGGGGAGCCTGGTGGGCTGCCGTGTATGGGGTCACACGGAGTCGGACAGAACTGAAGTGACTTAGCAGCAGTGAGGAAAGGATGAGCCGGGGCGGGGAGGGGAGGGGAGCATAGCTTTGAGGATCAAACTCCAGGGTAGCCAAGGGTCCCCCAGGCAGGTGAACCAGTCCCTGGGTCCTGCGGGTGGTAGGGGGGTGTCACCCTCCCCACTGGGGCACTGTGCTTCGAGGACCCAGCCCAGGGCATCTGAGTTTGAGTTTGAGGAGGACAGTTCCAGCTCTCACCTGAGAAGGCTAAGGTCTTTCTTACCTAAAAGGTCAACCAGAATGAATAGCTCCCTGGAGGCTGTCCCCAAAACAAAGCCTGGACAGAGAGATGCTCCTGGGAGAGTGAAGGGTGAGCACTAGGGAAGTCGCTGAGATATTGGCACTGTTTGTGGGAACCCCCTCCCCTCAATTTGAGCATGGCCCCAGGTTGTTCCTGTGGCATCTCAGTCTTCCGATCCTCCAGGGCTGGCAGCTTCAGATGAACTTTCCAAGAGAAAAATGAAGCCTCCATCTAGGTGGGGTTTACTTGCATCAGCTACAGGGTGTGGACCCAGAGTCCACCTTGCCAAAACTCACAAGAGTGTCCCTAACATCCCTCTGATGCAGCTAAGACAAGGGGCTAGAGATGAGGCTACTGGGTAGGTGGTCTCAGGGACGGTCTTTGCTCTCCCCACTGTGGCTGGACAGGCCGGGGCACAACAAGACTGACGGCAGGAGGGTGAGAGGGTCCAGACTTGAAACAGGGTCCTGAAGCAGGGGGAACCATCCAAGCCAGAGCCCCTTCCCTAAGGGTCCAGCAAGTGCCAAGCCCCCCTAGAACACTCACGCTCCAACAGACCCTATACCCAAGCCAGGATCCCACAGATGTCAAGGGTCTTTGGCTTTTTTAGCTATGGGATCGTAACAAGATCTGCTTTGTCATGATACCTGTGAAAGTGAACCATGGATCTCTAATACAGTAACTCTTACAGCCCCATGTACTATAGCCCGCCAGGCTCCTTTGCCCATGGGCTTTTCCAGGCAAGAATACTTGGAGCAAGTTGCCATTTCCTCTTCCGGGGGATCTTCCTGACCCAGGGATCGAACTCAGGTCTCTTGCACTGCGGGTGGATCCTTTACCAACTGAGCCACCAGGGAAGCCCCTAATCATGCTCTAGGTGGCCAGTACAAGTAGCTATGGGTCTGGGGAAAAAGTAAAGATGCACCACCACCACTCCTCAATTTTTTTTTTCTTCTGAATCTCCAGGGCTTTAAATCTCCATTTAAAGCCACACAAATGTTTTTGAGAGCCAGCTTGGGTGGCAGCCAGTACACTAATACTTAGTAGACAAAATGATTCCTGATCACAGGGTCTGTGAACCTGGAAAATGGTAAGAGCACACTAGGGATAAGTAGATTGTCTCCACACTGGGAGGGAACAGGGGTTCTTATGCCTCTGTGGCTAGGCCCTGAGCATAGGCCTCCCAGTAGCCACTCTTTGCTATTTGCTGAGTAAATGCGTGATCAGTTGAGTCTGAGTCCCACATTTTGATGATGAAGAAACTGAGCCCCAGCAGCGAAATGACTTGCCTAAGGTCACTTTCATTCACTGATTTCCTAAACACACAAACATAATTAGTTGAGTGTTTATGCATAAATGCATATGTATATGTGCAATTCGATATGCATTGGAAATACAGTGTGGTAAGTACCACAGAAGAGAGGAGCAGAACACATCTTTGTGGGAGCATCCTGAGGCCATGGAGGAGGTGACCTGCACCCACCCCCACCCGAAGGGAATCTTAAAGAGTAAGAGTTTAATCAGATTGTAGATGGGGAAGGAGAGGGCTGAGATAATCCAGGTGGAGGCAACAGCAAAGCCAAGGCCCAGAGGTGAGCAACGGTGAGGGGTAGAAAGAGGCAGAGAACAGCAGGGAATAGTTCCAGGGGAAGTGTGGCCCCCTTCCTGGGGCTCTGACGGCTGAGAGCAGCAGCAACAATAATAATAACCATCACCTCTTACCACCCACCCAGTGGGTGCCAGAGGTCCTAAACCAGCCCTCACGTGACGATCAGAATGACAACGTCATAAACGCTTTGGAGGATTTAACATGGATTCCTATTGGCTGTGTTGTTTGTCTCCACAAAGCTCAGATCACTGAGTGCAAACTTATGGGCAGTGTTCAGAGGGTGGTGGACGTCCAAGGACTCTGGTGTGGCCAGTGGAGGTTTGTGTGGTGGCTGAGGATTTCTGCAGGTCAGCGAGGCGACGGTAGCTGACAGGTCTGGGGCCGGGCTCCGGGGTTTCTTCTCTGCACCCCACCCTGCACTCCTGAACGGGGGAGTCACCATACACATCTGAGAGGCCACAGTGAAATCAGGGCCCATGGAAAAGCAACTGGAATTGTTATCAATAAAGGGCAGTTTGCAGAGCACTTGCTATGTATCTACCCAGCCCTGGGCAAGGCTTCACAGGGACTGTCTCACCGAGTCCTCAATGCAGTCCTCAGTTAAGAGCCCCGATCCCCGTTTTACAGAGGGGCAAACCAAGGCTCACAGGCTAGGTCACTTGTCCCAGGTCTCAAGGCAAGCAAGTGAATGAGCTGAGATTCAAACACACGGCCTTCTGAGCCCATAGACTGCAGCCTCCTGCACGCCACTGCTCGGCAACACCCTTTTCACTGAGACTCTGGTTCTGCGATGGGGAGGCCTGCGCTTTGCCCACACCACGCCCATCACCCAGCTTCCTCCTGCTTCCACCTTCCCTATTGTCCCCAAGCCAGAGGGACTCCCTGCACCTCTGGAGGGACCACTGGGTAGAGCTTCCAGCTCTCCCTGCTGACAGATCAATCACTGCGTGTTGTTAGCTCTGTCTCACAGCTCTGCTCTCACCCACTTGCTGGGTGACCTTAGGCCAGCCCCTTACCCTCTCTGAGCCAGTTTTCTCCCCTGAGCCTTCCCTCACAGGGCGTGTCAAAGCCTGGAGAAATGTGCCTCTCCTGCCTGTTCATTCTCCCCACCCTCTGGATCAGGACAATCTTCTCACAAGGACATTTGCACCCATTTTCCAGATGCAAACCCTGAGGTACATTGAAACAAGGGCTGTCCGGGAAGCCTAGTGCTTGCCCCTGGCAAACAGGGCTACAAAGGATGCTGGCTATGGCCTTGGGCTGCCACCGACTTCTTTCTGGGATGGGTGCAGCACAGAACATGAGGTTTAGTGATGAAGGGTCTCAATTCTCACATTTTTAAGTGGGGAAACTGCAGTGATGCTGGGCCACTAGGAGCCAAGTTTACTGGGATATCAGCCCCTGGAGCACAGCCCTGGAAGGTCTGCAGGGAGGGTGGGCTCACTCACTCACATCCTCACCCAGCTGCCAGGCCCCTGGGTGCTGGAGATCAGGAAGTCGATGACGCCCTGCACAGCTTCCAGAACCGCCGATGTCACAGGCAAAAGCCTCAACGTTAACCTAAGGGTGCTAGTGGAAAGAACCCGCCTGCCATTGCAGGAGATATAAGAGACAGGGGTTCAATCCCTGCATCGAGAAGATCCCCTGGAGAAGGAAATGGCTACCCACTCCAGTATTCTTGCCTGGAGAATCCCATAGATACAGAGGAGCCTGGCGGGCTACAGTCCCCGGGGTCGCACAGAGTTGACACGACTGAAGCAGCTGAGCACAAGCACGCACCCCACCTAAGGGCAGTGGGAGCCACCGAAGAGTGAAGAGCAGGAGAGAGACCTGGCAGATTTTGTTTGATAAAGACCGAGTGACTGGAGCTGTGAGGGGAAGAATGGATCAGAGTCAGCTGAGGCTGAGACACAGTCAGAAGACTGCAAAGCCAGGCTGGCCAGAGGCCAGAGTGGAGGTGGGAGAAAGTTGCCTTTAGGGATCAGTGGTGGGGGATCCGGACCTGCATCCCTCCCTGCCTCTCCCTTCCCCTCTGGAGCCAACGAAATACCCTCCTCCCCCTGCAGCTGCTGACACCGGCTCAGACCATTGCCCCCAGGAGCAAAGCACTGGTGGAGGGGGGAGGGGAAGGAGGAGGGGAGGAACCCTCAGGGGAAACCTAGTTAGGAGAGCTCTTTGAAGGACCAGCTCCCAGCTCCGAGCACTTCAAAACACTAGTCTTCTCATTACAAGTGATTTCCTACCGCAACAAACTGCAATGCAGGTGCCTGGAACCCTACTGCCCAGCTTAAGGAATCACGGATGTCACTGGCCCCTGGAGCCCCTCCCAGGTCACCTGGACAGCCCACCTGACCCCAGGGTGAGCATGATCCTAAATGTTGCATTGCTTGTTCCTGTATCTCAAAGTGCTGTATTTCCCCCTTGTAATATACTGCTTAATCTTGCATGCTTTTGAACTTTATTCAAATGGTATTATCCTTCATGTGTTCTCTGGCAGCAAGCCTTTAAGTCAGGCATTATTGTGTTGAAATATGTCGCTGGGGTTCACTTATTTGCACCGCTGGCTGTATAGCGAGGTTTCCCAGCCTCAGCACCATTGGCAGTTTGGACTGGAGAAGTCTTTGTTGCAGGGCCGGGGAGGGGGCGTCTTCCACAGTGTAAAATGCTTACCAGCTTCTCTGGCCTCCACCCATTAGATGGAAGTGACGCCCCTGCCCCTGTTACTGTGAAAACCAAAGATGTCTCCAACCTAACAAAGTGATACAAATGCACTTATTTACAAAATAGAAACAGACACTCAGAAAACAAATTCATGGTTACCAGAGGCAGGAGGTGGCAGGGAGGGATAAATTAGGAGTTTGGAATTAACAGATACACTTCAATGGTGTCCGACTCTTTGAGACCCTGTGGACTATAGCCTACCAGGCTCCTCTGCCCATGGGATTCTCCAGGCAAGAATACTGGAGTGGGTTGCCATGCCCTCCTCCAGAGGATCTCCCCAACCCAGGGAACAGATACAAGCTGCTATATATAAAACAAATAGTCAACAAGGGCCTTACTGCATAGCACAGGAAACTCTATTCAGTATTCCATACTGACCTAAATGGAAACAGAATAAATAATATAACCGAGTCGCTTTGCTGTATACCTGAAACTAACACAACATTGTAAATCAACTATACTCCAGTATAAAATAAAAATTAAAAAACAAGAACAAAAATGTCTCCAGACCTTGCCAATGGCCGCTGAGAGCAAAATCTCCCCAGTTGAGAGCTCCGCCATCTAATTTCCATTGCATGAATATGTTGCCTTCACTTCTCTTCTCCTGTTGAAGGACATTTGTTTCTAGTTTTCAGCTGTAACTAGCAGTGCTGCCGTCTGTGTCCTCATGCTCACAAGCACGAGCTTCTCTTGGGTCTGTACCCTCGTGGCTCCCAGAGCACAAGAGAAAGCCTGGCTCAATTTCATACTGGAGGTGCCCAGTATATGGGGGGGGGGGGCCGGGGGCAGGGAGAAACACTCTAGCAGGTTTGCCCACTATGACTTCTTTGAAATGTTTATCACTGACACTGAAAGTGTGCAGAGATACCAGTGAGACATGACTCATGCTAACTTGTCAGATATACCGGGTTTACTCCAGGTGATAAGTTCCAGACCCCAGACACATGATCTTTGAGGCCAGCAGTGCTTCTCTGTGACCTTCATCACTGTGCTAGGAAGGGGGAAGCCCAGGCAAGCAGTCCCACCTGTGATGGGGTTTCCATCTGCCCGCCTGCAGCTGTACCCTCCTCCAGGACAAAGTCCTGCCCTTCTCTGGGACTCTCCCAGCCATGTTCCATGAGGGTCTGCGGCTGCACCATCTGCATGAGATAGCTCTGGGCCACACCCCCAGAGGCCCCCAGCCCATCCCCAGGCCCCACCTCAGCCTCTAGATGCCCTGCCCACCAGGCCTGGGCAGCTGCCCTTCTGGCCCTGCCCTCTGCGGAGATCGGAGACCAGCCTCCTCCGCTGCTGAATATTTCATGCTCTGATGGTGGAAATGAAGTCGGTGAAGACCTTAATTGTTAATGTGGCTGCTGCCAGTTCCAAGATCAGCCTTTCCCACTCTCTCCAGCCTGCCCCCTCCTGTTTGATGCAACAACCGCAGTAATAGTAATTCCTCCTGTGACCTGATCTGGGTGAGGCTGGACTGTAGTGAAGTTGCCCCCTGCCTCTAGCCCCCAGGCGAGCCCGCAGTTGGGCAGAAGCTGTGACATGAGGAACTTTACCAACCAAACCATCAGTTGGGTCCACCTCTTTGTCCACTGCCGTTTGAACTGTGGTGTTGGAGAAGACTCTTGAAAGTCCCTGGCCCAGCAAGGAGATCAAACCAGTCAATCCTTAAGGAAATCATCCCTGAATGTTCATTAGAAGGCCTGTGACTGAAGCTGAAGTTCCAATACTTTGGCCACCTGATGCGAAGAGCTGATCATTATGAAAGACACTGATGCTGGGAAACATGGAGGGCAGAAGGAGAAGGGGGGTGCAGAGGATAGGATGGTTGGATGGCATCACCAACTCAGTGGACATGAGTTTGAGCAAACTCCAGGAGATACTGAAGGACAGGGAAGCCTGGCATGTTGCAGTCCATGGGGTCTCAAAGAGTCAGACACGACTGAGAGAGGGAACAGGACATTCTCCAGTGTCCTCCCAGCAGAGAGCTGGGAACTAAGAGAGTGTTTGTGGAATGAATGAATGATACAGGATGGAGCTGGTTAAGTAGGAAAGCCCCGGAGTTAGAATCTGTGTCTCTAACCTGATACTACCTACACCTGAGGGGTCCTGCCCCTCCCTGAGGCTCTGGGTCTTAGGAGGAAATGGAATCATTGCCTCCTCCTGCTGGGATGGAGAGATACTTAAATGCAGAGAAAAGACAGACTCAAACCCTGAGCCACACAGTGAGAGAGGTGGGGTGCTGGTCTGCTAGGGAAAGGCTTGGGAATCCCCCAGAGCCCAGCCAGAGACTCTGAGACTCTAGGAGAAGGGCTGATCCTTCTTTCCAGCACAGACTCAGCTCCACCGAGACCCAACTCCAGGACACAACTTTGCAATGGAGAGTCACATGTTAGCATCCCAAACTGTCAGAGCCCCTGTAAATGAGTCAGAGTCCTAATGAAGCTGAGCAAGGCCCTGTGGGGCTTCCAGGCCTTTCTGTCCCCCATTTCTTATAGGCAAGACTCAAGCCGTCATGACCTTCTCTGAGTTCCAAAGTGTGGGTTTGAACAGTTGCTAAGCAAGGTAGGAGCAGCCAGGAAACCCCCTGAGGCCAGATGAACATGATCAGAGAAGCTCATCAAGAATCAGACCATCCTGCTCACACCCTAACCTTGTCAGAGACCCCACACTTGACTCCGTTATAAAAACCCTCATCAGGTTCTTTGCAATGGAGACACACAGTTTTTCAAGGCAGAAGCCCGGTGTGTCTCCCTTTGCCTGGCAAAGCAATAAAGATACCCTATTCTACTTCACCCAAAATTCTGCCTGCAGGATTTGATTCAATACCAGTGCTCAGAGAGGCCACACTTTCAGTAACACTAAGGAAGCAGCTATTTCCTGCCCCAGGGGATCTTCCCGACCCAGTGATGGAATTTGAATCTCCCGTGTCTCCTGTGCGGCAGGTGATTCTTTTCCCACTGAGCCATCGAGAAGAATCAGACACGACTGAGTGACTGCACAAAACACACAAGGCAGTAACTGACTCTGAACAAGGCCGGGGGGTCGGATCAGTGGTTGGCAGCTCCGGGCACTGGCTGCTTAGGCTTACCTGTGTGCGTGCTGAGTGGCTCCAGTCGTACCCCATCCTGCGACCCCAAGGCCTCTTCTATCCCTGGAATTCTCTAGGCAAGAATACTAGAAGGTTGCCAGGCCCTCCACCACGGGATCTTCCCGGCCCAGGGATCAAAACTGCGTCTCCTACGTCTCCTGCATTGGCAGGCAGATTCTTTACCACTAGCACCAGCTGGGAAGCCCCTCATAAGCTGGTAAAATGCAGATGCCCGGGCCCCACCCCAGATGCATTCCATCTGGAAGAGGGGGGTCTATCAGGCAGGGCTGAGAAGGACTGGGTTAGATGAAGTCCTGGTCCATTGGCACCAGGATACCCAAGTAGCCACCACCATTTCTGGGGGCACTCCTTTCTCCAAGTGTCTGGATTTAGAGATTTTTCTCTAGGTTCTCCAAATACCCCAGATAATCTTCAGATACACTGCCGAAGTTAAGGAAGGGGCTGAGGGATTCTGGCATTCACTCTAGAGTTCACTTAATGCCCGCCCCGCCCCCCTTTTTTTTTGCCCCATATCTAATGGGACAAAATGAAGGGAAGGAAAATATTGGTGATATAATACACAAAAATTATCTGGGACTGATGGATACAAAATACCAGCACAGAAGTGGAGAAATCGTCATAGTGGGCACATCTTTGTAAAATCAGAAAAGATGAGGGTGGAGGAGATCCTAAAAATCTCCAGAAAGAGAGAGAGAATGGGAGAGAAAGAGAGAGATCACACAGAAAGGATCAGGAATCAGAAACCCTGACGTTCTCAACAGTAACTCCAAAAGCTAGAGGATCTTGTAGCAACACTTCAAGGTTCTGAAGGAAAATGATTCCGGTGTCTGGCCTGTTAAGTATGAGGGTAAAGTTTGACATGTTCAGATTTTTAAGTTTATTGATTAGTCTTGGCTGCGCTGGGTCCCCATTGCTGTACATGGGCTTTCTCTAGGTGCGGTGAGCGGACCACTCTCTGCTGCAGTGCCCTGGCTTTTCACTGTGGTGGCTGCTCTTGTCATGGTGCACAGGCCCTAGGTGCTCGGGCTTCAGTACTAGCAGCAGACAGGCTCAGTAGTTGCGGCGCACAGGCTTAGTTGCTCTGAGGCATGTGGAATCTGAGACATGTGGAATCTTCCCACACCAGGGCTCAAACCTGTGTCCCCGTGTTGGCAGGCGGGTTCTTATCCACTGCGCCTCCAAGGAAGTCCGAAAAGTCCCCAGATTTTTTAAAAAGTACCTCCCACGCATTCTTTCTCTAAAAATTAGGGACTAAACAAAGACACAAGAAGATCCAAAATTCAGGAAGTGGGGAATTCCAAAGTGGTGGTATATATCGTGAAGGACGAAGAAGTCTGGCATGCTGCATGCAGTTCACGGGGTCGCAAAGAGTCGGACACGACTTAGCGCCTGAACAAAGGTGATGGCATAGGGAGGTCGGACAGCGAGGGCTTCGGGACTAGAAGCAACCAGTGCACATTGGAACGGGGTGGGAAGGGGCGCCAGGAGCAGCTGGCCAAGAAAGAGAACACAACTCATGGACTGCCTGGGGCCTCGGCTACCTAGAGAGGAGCGTTAGAGCCCGTCAGAGAGCCTGGTGGTGAATGAGTGACACCACAAAGAAAGCCAAGCAAGTCAAGACAAGGAGGCAACTAACAATCCCCAGGGAAATCCAGAAGTCCTGCAGGGAAGGAAACACAGTCGTGGGATGCACTGTGGCTCTGCTGGCCAGTGTTTAAAGAGTATCATATGTAAGCACTGATTCAACCAAAGAAAATTGTGGTACAGTTTTACTAGGAGGATGGGGGAAGAAAGGGTGGTATGTGTGGGGGTGGTTTATCAGTGGAATAAACCTTCCTGGTCCCTAAGAGAAAGGCAGTGATAACACCTAAATTGGAAAGTCAAAGAAGAGCCCTGTAAGTGTGTTGTTTTCAACTGTGGACAAAAGAAGAATCGAAAGCAGTTGGCTCTGGGATGCAGGATCAGGATGGGGTGGAGCCATGAGGCAGGGGTTTTTTGTTTTTCTTAGGGTTTATTTGATTTTTGAAACTCTGTGCACATGTATTTAAATTAATACATTTTTAACAAGCTGGCGCTGGACTGCTTATTAGAAACCCTGGAGAGCTAGAAGATCACAAGAGTCATCAGTCACCTTAAAAGTCTAAGGGAAAAGGATTTCCTGCCTGGATTCTGTGCCCACAGAGAGCATCAGCCAAATATGAGACTGGAATATAAATATTGTCAGAAATGCAAGGTCACTGAAAAGAGGAAAAAATGGACTGCTAGGCACCTCTCAGGAAGCTTTTGAAGCACACGCTCCCCTAGGAGCTGAGAGGGGACAGGACGTCTCCCCAGGGGGGCCAGTCCTTCCCAGGAGATGTGTATAAGAGACAGATCCTCTCCTCTGTGAAAATTTATAATGAATAAAAGCATTACTGGTGGAGAAGGGGGAGGGGCCGGCCCAGGCCCCTGAGCAGAGTGGGGAGGGCTCAGCCTGGAAGAGCCAGGTGGAAGAGGCGAGATAAGACATCCAAATGCCTGACCATTTGACCATCCCGCCACTAGGTTAGAGCAGAGCAGATGGAAAAAGAGACATCTTACAAGTTTGTTTTTTTTTTAATGCCTTAACTCCAGGGCATAGATGAACAAACTTCACCGAAAAAGAAACCATTCCTTGACTTTCGTAGGCAACGTTTATAGAATTATAATGAAACCCTGGACCACTGGTCACCTAAGCACTGAGTTGAGCCCTCAAGGAGAAGCTGACGGAGAAGATGTGAGAGTGGGAGGATTTAAGAGAGTTGAAAGCTTATCCATCGTGGCCGGAAGGAATTCTAGAAAACTCTAGAACCGAGAAATCGAGAAAGAGCCACGGACAGAAACATCTTACTGAGAAATGCGGAGATCAAACCGGAAGGAAAGACTAAATGTAGAAACAGATTGTTCCGGGGGGTGGGGGAGGGGAGGAAAGGCCAGGGAAATAAATCCTTCTGAACCTTTTACTGTTATTGGTCTTGTTTTTAACTGAAGTGCATGCATTGTTTGGTTTACAGTATAAATAATAAATATAACTATATATAATTAATATAATTTATATAAACAATATATTTATAATTTATATAACATATTTATAATGTTATAATGTATAATTTATATAAAATATATAGAGTTTATTATATATAAAGAATAAATATATAACTAATCTAAATAAAAAAACCTACCTCTGGGCCAGGGCATGTGAAACAGAGAAGGACCAGAGATACTCCCCGAGACATACCCCTGGACCTGATGCTCAGCAGTGCAGGCCCCAGAGCCTCCACGCCTGCAGGCCTGCCCAGCCCAATCTGCCCTCACATTCTTCAGGGCCATTTCCAGTTTATGAAGCATTCTCTGGGGAGCATGCTCCTCCCATCCTCCCTGCAAAGCCTGCAAGGTGAACAGGAATTATCATGTCCATTTATGCCCGAAAAAGCTGAGATTCAGTGTGTATTTAGGGGGTTGAAACGGGTCCCTGCCATGGCCAGTCGGTGGAGGACACATTCAAGAGCCAGGGAGAGGCACGGACCTCACCAGTGGTCCAGTGGTTAAGAACCCACCTGCCAGTGCGGGGACACGGGTTTGATCCCTGGTCCAGGAAGAGCTCACATGTCCCAGGGCAGCTAAGCCCAGGCACCGCCAGGCTCCCCTGTCCTTCCCGATCTCCCGGACTTTGCTCAAACTCATGTCCATTGAGTCAGTGATGCCATCCAACCATCTCACCCTCTGTCTCCTCCTTCTCTTCCTGCCCTCAATCTTTCCCAGCATCAGGGTCTTTTCCAGTGAATTGGCTCTTCACATCAGGGGGCCAAAGTATTGGAGCTTCAGCATCAGTCCTTCTAATGAATATTCAGGGTTGATTTCCTTTAGGAGTGGCTGGTTTGATCTCTTGCTTTCCAAGGGACTCTCAAGAGTCTTCTCTAGCACCACAGTTTGAAAGCAGAAATTCTTTGGTGCTCCTCAGCCGTCTTTATGGTCCAGCTCTCACATCCGTACGTAACTGTTGGAAAAACCATAGCTCTGACTATATGAACCTTTGTCTGCAAGGTGACGTCTCTGCTTTTTAATAAAATGCACAGGTGTAACTTCCCCCAGTGGAGATGGGACAGGGCTGGGGAAAGGAAGGGGGAGACGCAGCCTGTGAATGTGGTGACAGCGGCTGCCAGAGCCCCGCGTCCTGTGGAGTCGTCCTGTTCAGAATCTCACCAACCTTCCCAGCATCCCAGCGACAGGCCTGGGGCTAGGCCCACTTCACAGATGCAAAAACCAAGATTTAACAAGGTTGAAATCAACGCAGGGCTGAAGTCGCAATCTTAGCCGTGAGCAGGGTTTCTCAGCCAGCCTGGTGATAGGAATCACGCAGACCCTTGTCAGTCAGAACGTTTCCCTGGAGATTCTGATCCACCGCCTCTGGGTGCAGCCTGGACTGGCTCTTTTTGTTCAGTGTGGGGATGGGGGTGGGGATGGGGGCATCCGCAACCGCAGGGTGATCCATCCGCGGGGTGATTCATCGGCCTGCAAGCACCCCCACCCCCCACGCGCCATTCACCTAATTTCACCGCCGTGTGCTATTTAGGCAGCCGGGGTGCTTGGCTGCCCCCCCACCGCAGGACACGAGGGTGATTTCCGGGGCTGAACTATTATAAATACTTCCCGCGGGGCCGTGTTTGTGCACAGCTGGTTTTCCTGTCCGATTGTTTCCTCGGGACGAGTTCCCAGAAGTGGGATTCCTGAGCGGAAGGATGGATGTTCTCCCGCCCCTGGTCTCCATCCCTAATCCAGGCTAGCCCCAGGAGGAGGATCCGGCCTTTCTCTGGCTTCAGGGAGGGGCGGCCGGCAAGTCGCCCTCGGCACATCCGGAGGAAAATGACAGGTCAGGTCCTTCCTGTAAGAGCTGATGACCGGCTTGACACGTTCATGGCTGGCAGAGCCGTGAGGGCCCCGGTGACTCAGTACCATCTTTCCAGGGCCGGCCGGGATGGCTCCGCCAGCAGGTGATGGATTTTCTCCGTGGAGGTCACAGGAAGCAGAAAGCCATCCACATCTGTCGGCAGCTTTTGGGGAAGGGCCAGAGAGAAGGCCTGAGACCCAGTGAGCTGATGGTTCCTCGTCTTTTCAGGCAACAAAGGGCCTCTGGCCTCTCTGACCCCTGGGGTGGATCAGAGGTGGGGGCCGCCCCTCCAGGGCCCATCTATGGGACACTCAGGCCCTTCTCCCACTGAAAGTGAAAGTGTTAGTCGCCCAGTTGTGTCTGGCTCTTTGCGACCCCATGGGTTGTAGCCCACCAGGTTCCTGTGTCCATGGGATTCGCCAGGCAAGAACACTGGAGTGGGTTGCCAATTCCTTCTCCAGCGGATCTTGCCAAGCCAGGAATCGAACCTGGATCTCTCACTGCAGGCAGATTCTATGGTTCTAGTAGGAGCAGGGGGAGTTGATCCCATGAGGCCAGCCTCTTAGTGCCCAGACCGGCTCACAGAGCACTAGTGGGTTCCCTCTCCCTATTAAGAATCCTCTGAAGGCAGGCCGGTGTCTGCTGTTTCAGACTCCAGAAGTGAGCTCTCTGTCCCTGGAGGTGGACAATCTAAAGCAGCATGACCATCTCTCAGAGGCCTGCAGGTTGTACTGGCAAGGTAGAAGGGTCTTCCCGGGCTGCATGCCCACCCTGTGCCACTGTTTGCCCAGTATTTACTTGGCTCTGGACATTACACCCACTTTACAGCTGCATAAACTGAGGCAGAGCGGCTCAACTGGCTTGCCCGGCAACCTGAAGACTCATTCATGACTCATCGTGCTTACTGAGCCCCTGCTGTGTGCCAGGCTGCTTGGCCTCCCGAGTCTCCCCTTGACCAGTTTTCCCAGCCATTGTTCCCATTTCATCACAGGCACGAGGAGCGGCCACGCGGCCACTCCCACAGGAAGGGTGTTACCCCGTTGCCCTGCCCCAAAGCTGACGCTCAGCTAGCCGTGGTTCTCTTTGGTCTTGGGGCAGTATGAGAGCTGTTCCTGGGTAGGACTGGGGGCTTATGTGGGTTCGGCCAACTCCAGCTGTTGTTGCTGGGGAGGGAGCCTTACTGGCATGGCCACCAGCTGCCTCCTCTGAAGGGTTCTCCCAGGCTCAGGACACATAATAGGGAGGGGGACCCACTAGTACCAGGCTCTGAGAGACGGTCTGGGCACTAAGAGGCGGGCCGCACAGGGTCGACTCCCCCTGCTCCTATTAGAAGTATAGAATCTGCCTGCAATGAGAGTTCCAGGTTCAATTCCTGAGTTGGGAAGAGCCCCTGGAGAAGATCCTCCGGGACGATACAGGGGCATTCACCCGGGGGCCCACTGACCACAGAAAGTTGACACAGAACCTTCTGTGGGCGACCCCAGGAAAACAGGTCTTCCATCTCGCCTGGAGAGATGCTCATTTAAAAGACAATTTGGGGGAACAGTCTGTGCATTCGACCTTCGACCTTCGGCGCACGAAGGCAGGTTATTCCGGCTCTCCTTGTTCAATTCCATTTTGTTGGTCTCAGTCCACCATTTCACCTGCTCAGTTTCCTGGAAATGCTGTGTTCTCACGGGGGTGTTGCCACTGGCCCATCTGATAAGCAAGCCTCCCAAGGCTCCACGCAGATGCTTGATTGAAACGAGCAGAGCAGAAGGCAGAGTCCAATGGCCCACCTTTAGAGACCCTCTCACATCAGACCACACTGATTTACAGGCGCACTTTGCCCCCAGTCACTGTGTCTGGGGAGTTACGGCTACCTTCCTCTCCACCCTGCGTTCTCCACTCCACCGAAAGACAGCGTGAAGAACTTGCCTCCCAGACCCGCCCTTACCTGTCACACCTCCACGCCTTGGGCCACAGTGTTCCTTGTGCCTCGGATGCCCTGTCCCTCTTCCTCACCTGGCTGACTCTCACACTGCCTGGACACAGGTTTGTAAAGTCCTTCTCCATGCCAGCTCCCAACCCATCAGTATCCTACAGGCCCTTGGTTCCCCATTCATGCCCCCCGCTACCCCATGCCCAATGCTATGGCCCTGTCTCCTGGCCCCTCACTTACATCCTGGGATCTCAGGGTTCTCGGAGCCCAGGCAGGACCAGACCCCTGCAGAGGCAGTTCTGTGCTGCTGAAAGGGCCCGGGCTCAGGGCTAGCTGGGTTTAGACCAATGGTTGAACCTCTCTGAGCCTCGCTTCCCTCACTTCTCCAATAAGGATGCTCTCCAGGTCAAGGGTTAGTGAGGATCACAGACCCCCGTGTGCAAAATGCTGGGCTGGGGTGGACTCTGTGTGCTCACCAGGTGAATGAATGAGCCAGGAGCCACGATCCCTGTCCTCAAGTTCAGTAGAGAAGGGGACAGTCTTGCTATGGGAACTGCCACGAGGAGCCGTGATTGACAGGAAGCGAGGAAGTCTTTATGGCAGAGTAGATGCGTACACTGCGGGGGGACTCCCGAGTTCTGTAGGCAGCAGAGCCGGGGGGGTGGGGGGGTGGACATTCTAGCCTTCCTGGGTGTGCTGTTTCCTACAGAGTTGTCAGCACTGGCTTTTATCATTTTAATGATGAGCATGTGTGTGTGTGTGTGTCTGTGTAATTTAATAAGGGTGAATGGTGTTGGAACAGCCTTATTCTGCGTGTCTTTGAATGCCTGTTTCCCTTTAAGGCTGGCTCTGAGAACCACACATCTCAAAAGTATGTATGAGTCCAGGGAAGTCCTTCTCTATTAGCTCAAGATTGTGAAACGAGCTCAGCGCTGGAGCGCTTGGGTGGTTTTTCAAAGTGGTGCGTTTCACATGATGAGAACCCCACTTGGCAGGGAAGAAGGGTAGGACCCTGGCATGCCCCGGGCAGCACCCGCCTCCCCGGGGCTGCCACTCACTGTGATCTGAGAAACACAAAGAGTCTTCCCTAGCTGCCTCCTGGCCTGACACGACCCGCCGCCGCCTCGAATTCCACCATCCCTCACGTTCCTTCTTAAGGCAAGCGTTTCTCCTAGAATGTAAATATTTTGTCTGGGAGAGAACACTTGGCTTTTTCATCAAGAGAGTGGAAGATGGAAAGTTACTTTTATCGAGCACCTACTATGTGCTTTATTATCAAGGGAAAGGAAGCTGGAAACTTACTGGTGTTGAGCACTCAATACGTGAGCAAGGCGGGGGAGTTACCCAGGACTGCTGGTGAGGGGATGGGCTCTCAGAGGGGCCAGGGGCTGCCAAGGGCTCGCTGGAGCCAGGAATTGGAGCCCAGAGCTGACTCTCCACCTTGCTCTGCTCACAACACCCAGCTGCTCCTCCTCCTTGGCAGGTGGCTCCCTGGAACGTGAGATGAGACAGCTCTAGAGTCCCAGGGCTCCCTGACCTGGGCTCCAGTGCAGCCCTGCCTCCACCGCGGTGTGGCCAGAACCATCACCTCATCTCATCTGTGGACGGGACAGCAGTGATGCCTGCCCCGCAGGGCTGTGGTGGAGACAGGAGACACGCGAAGGTGGAGACAAGGTCTGAACAAGGGCTCAATCTGGGACAATAAAGCATGTACAGCCCCGGCTCCCCCTGGGACACACTGCCCCTTCTCTGACTCTGGTGGATGCAGAAGTGGGGCCTGCCTTCTCCTCCCCCCATGTCCCCATCCTGGAATCTGAGGAGATAGAGCAGGTGACAGCTGGAGCAGCCAGCCTATAAGTGCAAGTTGTTCACAGGACTGGTGGCCTGTGTCAGCCACCCGACTCCCTTCCTACCCCGTTTACGCAACCATGAATTGGGCCCCCTTTTCTTATCCCTAGGAGCCTAGTTCACTATGCAGAGGGGGCCAGATTCAGAATCCCACAGTGGCCTTGCTGCCCTCCCCTCCCCCCACCACTGCCCATGGCCCGAAGCAAGCCCCTAGCCTCCCTGTGCCTCAGTCTTCCTATCTCTAAAATGGGTGTGTGTGCTAAGTCGCTTCAGTCACATCCAGCTCTTTGTGACTCTAAGCACTGTAGCCCTCCAGGCTCCTCTGTCCATGGGGATTCTCCAGGCAAGAATACTGGAGTGGGTTGCCATGCCCTCCTTCAGGGGATCTTCCTAACCCAGGGGTCAAACCTGCATCTCCAGCATTGCAGGCAGATTCTTTACACCTGAGCCACCAAGGAAACCCCTAAAATGGGCAGCCCATCTCATTCATGTCTCCTTAGCAGAGGGGAGTTTGGAGAAATACCCAGTCCCTGACTTAGTGAGAACTGCCTAAAGGTTGAAGTGCTCGAACTGCCAGCCGAGGGGTCTGCCCCCAACAGGCAGGCGCTGCAGCCCAGGGAACTTGGAACTGATGGTCCCCTGGGAGCCCGGTGGACTCAGGCTCCCCCACGGGGCAGCGTCCCAGGGCCTCCTTTCCTGTGACCACAGCTCGGTCCCCACCAGCCTGGCCAGGACTCCACCCTCAGCAGCCCCACCCTGGGGGGCAGCCCGCGGGAACTGGCACCCCTCAACAACCTCATCCCTTTTTGCAGAGGAGAAAACTGAGGTCAGGGAAGGCGTGTCACTGGCCAAAGGTCTTGAGGCGAAGGTGTGCCAGTCTTCCTGACACAGAGTCTGGTCTGTGTCTTGGCCATGACGCCAAAACTGCTTCCAAGGTTATTATCATCATTACAATAGAATATTCATAATAGCTGTAATTAC
The DNA here is from genome assembly GCA_006410655.1 of Kobus ellipsiprymnus. Lineage (NCBI taxonomy): Eukaryota > Metazoa > Chordata > Mammalia > Artiodactyla > Bovidae > Kobus > Kobus ellipsiprymnus. Next base: position 825,159 of record SJYR01000268.1, on the reverse strand, counting down.
TGCTATGGAGGGCAGTGCCCTCGGCAGACAGGTCTGGGTGCTGTGTTGCTGGGGCCAGGTGCCTGGCTGGTGTCCAGAACTTGGCAGGGTCCTGTCCCAGTCGCCCCAGGACCACACTGAAGATGTGAGGCTCCACCGTGCAGCCCAAGTCTGCAGGCTGGGTCAACAGCACGGGGCCTCGCGCACCCTCCGGCAGATCCCGGGCTCTGGCAGCCACTCGATGCCCATCTGCTCCTGGAGCACTTGTGATGGAGCCAGCAGAGCTTCACGGCTGGGAACCCTGAAAATTCCACCAGAGGCGCTCACTGTTTTGATAAAGCACGGTCTCCCCACACCTGCCCAGGCAAGCTAAGTAGCCCTGCTCCAAAAGGCAGTGCGTCCTGCTGGTTAGTGCATGGTTGCTGCTGTTCAGCCGCTCAGTCGTGTCCAACTCTGTGCGACCCCACAGACTGCCGCATGCCAGGCTTCCCTGTCCTTCACTATCTCCTGGAGCTTGCTCAGACTCATGTCCGTCGAGTCAGTGATGCCATCCAACCATCTCATCCTCTGTCGTCCCTTTCTCCTCCTGCCTTCAATCTTTCCCAGCACTGGGGTCTTTTCCAATGAGTCGGCTCTTTGCATCAGGTGGCCAAAGTTTGGGAGCTTCAGCCCCAGTATCAGTCCCTCCAATGAATATTCAGGGTTGATTTCCTTTAGGATTGACTGGTGTGATCTCCTTGCAGTCCAAGGGACTCTCAAGAGCCTTCTTTAGCACCAATATTCAAAAGCATCAAAAGCGCTCAGCTTCCTTTATGGTTCTCACATTTGTGCCTGACTCCTGGGAAAATCATAGCTTTGACTATATGAACAAGTGACTTCACCTGCTGCTCTATTTCCCCATCTGCACAACAGGGCAAAGCTCAAGGTCATTGTGAGGACTGCAGGCTGGAAGCACGCCTGGCTCATGCCCATGCTCCATAACGTCGCACCATTATCCCTGCAGGTGGGGACAATGGAGAAGGGGCTGCCCTGATGCTGGAGAAGAGACAGACTTGATGGTGATGAGTCCTCGTGGCGTGGCGGTGGCTCCCACGTATGGCTGGGACAGCCCCGTGGCCCCAGCGGGCATCGGCTCTGGGCTGGGGAAGCCAGAGGGCTTGCTGCTCCAGGGGTCGAGGACCATGCGTTTGAGCCCCTCAGGACCCCCTGGTTCCCTTGGATCTGAGAGGCCCTGGAGAAGCCTGACTAATGGGTTCCTGCTCCCCGCTTCCAGCCAGGATTCCAGCTCCATATTCTTCTGCTCTGTCCTGCCCCTGGGACCAAGGGGAAAGAGGTAGAAATCTGAAGACCTAATTCCAGCCTCTGGGACACAGCCCACCCAGCTGCCCAGGTCTGAGCGCAGAGACCGAGTCTGCAGCCTCAGGCCGGGGAGTCCAGCACCAGTGTCAGCCCACAGCTGGCCCCGCGGGCTCCCCATGGGATGGGTGCTTGGCCTGGAGCCTGTCCACAGGGCTGGCTTGCCGGCACAGCATTGAGAAAGCCTAGGGCACCCAGAGGGAGACACCAGCACAAGCAAAGGGGAAGGCAGGGTGGATTTTCAGGTGTCTGCAGAAAACGGGCACAGTAAAGAGTCTGCCCGAGATGCTGAAGACCTGGCTTCCATCCCTGGGTCGGGGAGATCCCCTGGAGAAGGGAATGGCTACCCACTCCAGATTCTTGTCTGGAAAATTCCATGGACAGGGGAGCCTGGCGGGCTACAGTCCATGGGGTCGCAAAGAGTTGGACAGGACTGAGCGACTGAGACTTTCACCCTTTCACATCAGTCAATAGGCAGCATGAAGGCGAGGAGGTCCCACAGGGGCCAGGATTCTCGGGGAGCGTTGCTAAGGCAGAGGGGCATCCCAGTGGCCAGGAGAAGCCAAGGGCCGGGGGTCTAAAGGGGTCCGATGGAGGTGGGGCAGGCGGGCGTGGCTGTGCGTGGGGCAACATCTTGCTCTCTGTCTTCTCTGAATGAAAACAACGCCAAAAAGGTGGCTTAAAATCTGTCATCCTTTTCTTTTTGGCAGAGGTGACTGGGGTCACAGGTGGCCTTTGCATCTTGCCCTTGCCTTCCTGGACAAGGACGGTGGCAGGATGGAGGAAGAGACAGTGCTCCTGGAAGTTTAGGATGCTGAGTCCCAGCGCAGGTTTGCCTGCCTGCCTCTGTGGAGTCACCACTGGCCTGTGGGTCCCCTCGGGGCATGATGTGGCCACCAGCAGGACTGGGCAGCTCCACGGGGCCCCCTGGTGGCCTGAGGAGTTGCTGCAGCCGCACGGGCTGGGGTTAAGCTCACCAGGACTCCCCCGATACAGGACCTTTCTTGGGAGAACCAGACCGCACGCACGTCAGGTTCTTTGCTGGGTGTCATCAGGGAAAGGTCATCTCCCGACAGTCCTGGGAGGTGGACGTTACCCCCATCTTACACATGTGGACATCTTGAGGGGACTGTCCCAGGTCATTAGGCTGCCCAAAAAAATCCATTGTTAGAGAAACAAGAGACAGAACAGAAATCAAAATAACGTAAACATGTACTTACTTGAAAAATGAAGAGCAAGTGTGCTCTGGAGGGTGGCCCAGAACCTGGTATCACCCTGCGCTTCCAGGAGGGGAGCTGGGGCCTGGGCGCAGGTGGGAGAGGATCCTTTCTCACTGGTTTAATTTTGCGCTTTCTGGTTTTTGAACCCTGTAGAAATATTGCCTGTACTTAAAAATACATGAAAGCTCTAAGTATTCAGAGATTCAGAGACAGAAAGGAACATGGAAGTAACCGGATTTCCCCCCAGGTCACAAAAGCACTGATAGGAAGCTGCTTGACAATTACTTGTGTGCCTACAGCAATGGGGAGCTTACTCCTTAATGAGTCAACTCCCAGTCTGGAAAGACTCACTATGGGCTGAACCATATCTCTCTGGTTTAAACTCCCTCTCCTGGGATGACCTTTGATTATCGGTAGGATTCCAGTACTTGGCTGAGCATCCCCTGGAGCCTTGGGTCCTGGTTTCAGCCCCTCAGAGGCCAGTTTCTGCAAGCCCAGCAATAGACGGGATTCTGAGGCCGTTGGGTATAAGATTGCAGCCAATATAGGAGTTGATCACCACACACAGGGTTGGCAGCTGTTTGTAACAACAACATCCATTCACGGCACCCATAAATTCTTGTTGCATCCTCTTGTCCCACTTCCTCCCATCCAGTGTTTACAGATATGCCCTTGTATTGCAGTGTCTGATGGGTGTATCTGATTCATCTTGCAGTATCAATGTCCTCAGCCTCAGTTTCCTCATCTGTAAAACGGGGTTAATAATAATGTTCACCCTAGAAGGTTGCTGTGAGGTGCCTGCCAATCTGCTGGTCTCTTTTCAAAACATCTGTGTTTGATTTTAAACTTTAAAAAAAAAAAAAAAACAGAAGAAACTGGGCATGACGCAGCTTTGGGATGCCTCTTTGACCTCACACCAGCACGACTGCACACGTGAGCTCTCTGCCACCAGGTTCCCGTCGTCAGGTCTCGGGGGCCATGTGAATCAGGGTGCTGCCCCCACCCCTGCCCCGTGCCTGCAGGATCCTCAGGTCTCCTCAAGTACCCTGAGTCTCCGGGGGTCAGGTGTGAACTCAGGGGCATGCTTGCTGGTGCCTTCCAGCCCCTGAGACCTTCTCCCACCGCCTTCCTGCGCCAGCCGGCATTGCCACTGATGTCCTGGTCACATGCCGAGGGAGAGCCTCAGGCACGGGGCGCTGAAGGAAACACGGTGCGGTCAGGAAATGGGGGGCTGGGGTTGGAACCCCGGGCTCAGCGTCAGGACACCTCACTGAGGCCCTGAAGGTGGCTTCCTGAGCCCCCGGGACCTGACATTTTGAAAAGAGACCGGCAGATCGGCAGGCCAGCAGGTCTCCAGGGACAGGCTGAGCTGCCTTTTGGTGACTGGCAAGGCGGACAGAAGGGAGCCCTAAGCATGCGACGCGGCCTGGACAGGAGTTCAGTGAGCAAGCTCCCATGTCCACACGGTCGAATCTCCAACACCGGGTGAGGGGACAGGAGCCAGTCACAGGAGTGACAGTACTCAGCACAGTTCAGTTGTTCAAAGTTGGAGAAGGCGTTAGATGGTGTTCTGAGTTCTCTGTGGTGCCTGCATGCACTGCCTTCAGGAAAGACTTCCCCCAGGAGCAGAGGAAAAGGCCATGAGGTCACCGTGAGGCGCAGAAGGTGGGGGCCAGCCAGGTCTGTATCAAGCACATGCTATGTGCCAGGCCTCACCTGCCAGCCCATTTAACAGATGAGTAAACTGAGGTACAGAAGGGTTAAGTGGCCTGTCCAAGGTCACCGTAAGTGGCAGAGCCCACGCTCTAGATTACTAACTCTCCTGGCCTCTCACACTGTCCCTCACAGTTCCTCTTGTTTTGAAATAACACTTGAGACATCTGAAGCAAATGTGGTCAAATACTAATGTGGGTAAAGTCTGGTGGTGTGCCCTTGGGCGTCCTTTCTCCCACACTGTATGATTTCTCGTAGGTGTGAGGTGTTTACAAAAGCCTCTGCTGGCCCCAGGCCCTTTGCCCAGCTGAGATCCACATCACGCAGGTAGTCCAGCTGCCAGGGTGACTGAGCAGCGACCAGCCCAGCCCCCAGCTCCCACATTCTCCTGTGCTGGGATGCCTAGCGCAGTCCCGCTGTGGCTGAGTGGCCTGGGTCCTGGGGAGAAAGGATCAGCTGATATGGGCTGCCCCTGGAGACGGGGAGGGCAAGTGGCCCCCTGCACCGACAGGCGGGTCGAGGGCCTTTCTCTGGAGAAGGAAGTAACGGCTGTGTAATTAGCAGGCGTCTGCTCCGCAGGAGCTGGCGGCCCGCACTGGCCCAGCCTGGCTAGAGCAGGCTTTGGGTGTTCCTCTGGTCTGTGTGTCCCGGTTCTGGCAGCCGACTGTGCCCTCGGGGCTCCTGGAAATGTGGGCAATACTCCTGCAACCTCAGACCGTCCTCAGGCCGGCTGGGCTGGGATCCGGAGTGGCAAGCAGTGGCCTGGCCTCACCTCCTCCGCACCCCCCAACTCAAGAGGCAGGGAAATAGGGGCTGAGGGTGGGGAAGGTCGTTCACAGGGTCACCAAGGGTGTCGACGGCAGAACTGCATGTCCGTCTCATTCCAGGCGGGACCCGGATGGGCAAGAAGGCAGCCTTTGGGCCCGGAAGCAACTGCTGAAAGTACCCACAAAGCCAGTGTCTGGGGAAGAAAGTCCGGAGGTTTCCTTAGCCACAGGCCTGGCTTACCGCCGCTGTTCCCTTACACGGAGCTCAAGAGCACATCAGCTCAAAGGACCAGCTTTGTTCCTGCTGCCCAGGCAGTGTCCCCAGTCCCTCAAATATCCCTGGCCCCAGACGGCATTTGGTGAAAACGTTCAGGCCATCTAGTCCGTGGCCACCGGCTCAGCCCTCAGGGGCTGTGACATTCACTAATGTTTCTTAGCTTGTCTCCTTAGGTGAGACAGGCAGGTTAGAGGTTAGGTTGGAGAGGGCTGGAGCTGGGGAAATGCCTTGCGAGGGGTGTTGAGAGGTGATGTGGATGGGGCTCCGGTAAAGTCTCTCTCTCTTTTTGATATGCCTATGCTGATTAGTATTCCTTTTTTTTTTTTAAGTTATTTATTTACCTGAGTGCGTCAGGCCTTAGTCGCGGCCCCTGGGACCTCCGTTGTGACCTGTGGGTTCCTTCACTGTGGCACCCAGCCTTTCTAGCTGTGTTGTGCAGACACCAAGGCACATGGATCTTGGTTTCCTGACCGGGAATCGAACCCAAAGGCCCTACATTGTAAGGTGGATTCTTAACCACTTCGCCACCAGGGACGTGCCTCTGGTATGGTTCTTAATCCTGGAGAGTGGGTTTTGTTATGGAGACGGTTGTGAGAGTATTTCGCGGCGGGTAGGGAGAGGACCACAGGCTTTCCCTTCCCCCTGCAAGAGCTGTGGGGGACTTTGGCGAGGTTCCCTGGCGATAAAGTCCCTCTTCCTTTAGACTGTGACCACTGGGCCCCACAGGAGTTCCTCAGCCTCATGCTATTTGGCACTAAGCCTCCTGCAATTCATCAACATGACCTCTGAGGCCATCTGACAGGCTGTGGATCCAGTACCTTCTGCCCCAAGTGAGCCGATCATCCCCGGGACTCTGGACTTGCTTGTCTCTTCAAATTTAGGGGTGGCGGTTGACCCTCAAACCTCAGTTCTCAGATGGGTCCGGGAAAAGTCGCCGATCGATTTTTCAGTCTGTTCGTCCTTTTCCTTTCTTTCTTTTTTAAAAAAGATTTGTTTATTTATGGCTATTCTGGGTCATTGCTGCTGCCTACGGGCTTTCTCCAGGTGCATCAAGCGGGGGCTACTCTGTGTTGCCATTCTGTGCGCAGCCTTCTCATCGCAGTGGCTTCTCTTGCTACCCGGCACCGTCTGTAGAGCACAGACTCAGGAGTCGTGGTGCCCAGGTTCGGGTGCTCCGTGGCATGTGGGATCTTCCTGGGCCAGGGATCGAACCCTTGTGCCCTGCATTGCCAGTTAGATTCTTAACCACGAGACCCCGCGGAGAAGCCCCGCCCTTTGTCTTACTGGTGAGATAGGAGTAAGAACTCCCAAGCTCTGGCGTGCTGGAGAGGAACCAGAGACCCTGGCTCCCCAATGCCAGCTTGCTCTGTGCTGCAGCCCGTGTTTCCTCCTCTGCACAAAGACTCTGCGTCCACACTGCCGAGACCTGTAAAGAGTGTCGGGGACCCTGGGAAGTGTGCGCCCATGATAGGGGCCCCAGTCAGAGGAGTCGTGGCCCCCAAGCCCCCTCCTCGGGACCCCAGACAGCAGGTCTTCTCTGAGGTCAGACAGCCCAGCATGCCGGAAAGCAGCCAGGTGGGGACAGGGGCCTTGAGCCAAGTGCCCTGTAGCTGCTTAATGAACATTTGTCAAATGAACCAACAAACAACATCTCTAAAAGTTATTTCACCTAGGTGGGCATGGGGGCTCAGCAGGACGCCATGGCCTCAGACTCTGCCTGAGTGGCTGGGGGGTGTCCAGGCGTGTATGTTGGGGGAAAGGTGTCTGCCTGGCCATCTCCAGAAACTCCTGTGGCAATGACATTGGGCCCTGGTGAGGCCTCCCCGAAGCTCAAGGCTATGGCCTAGGCTCTGTGTTCCCCCATCCCTGCCCTCCCAGCCCCTCACACACATTCCAGGAGCCTGTGTTGATGTGCTGTTATTATGATCTGAATGTTTGAGTCCCTGCAGGACTCCCCTGGGGACTCAGTGGTAAAGAATCCGCCTGCCAATGCAGGAGACGTGGTTTCAATCCCTGATCTGGGAAGATCCCACATACCGCTGGGCAACTAAGCCTGTGCGTCACAATTACTAAGCCAGTGCTCGAGAGCCCGGGAGCTGCAGCTACTGAAGCCTGCGTGCCCAGAGTCCGTGCTCCACCACGAGAGAAGCCAGCGCAATGAGAAGCCCACACACCCCAACTAGAGTGTAGCCCCTGCTCCTGCGACTAGAGAAAAGCCCACGAGGCAATGAGACCCAGGAGAGCCAAAAATAAAGGAATTAAATAATACATTAAAAAAACCTTATTTGAATGTTCATGCTCCTCCAAACACAAATCCTAATCCCTAAGACAATGGTATTAGGAGGTGGTGCCTTTGGGAGGTCATTAAGTCATGTGAATGGAGCCCCCATGAGCTGGATTAGTGCCCCCTTGGAAAAAGACACGAGCTTCCTCTCTCTCTCTCTCTCTCTCTCCCCGCCACATGAAGACACAAGAAAATAGATGCCTGAAATGCGGAAGAGAGCCAGCACCAGAACCCAGGGTGCTGCCGCCCTGATCTTGAACTTCCAGCCTCTGGAACCATGAGAAATAAATCTCTGCTGCTTACAAGCCACTCATTCTGAGACAGGGACCATCGCCCTGGGTGGCTCCAGGCTGGGAGGGAGGGGCCACTGCACGGGCCCTCCGCAGCTCCTGTCTGGCCCTGCCCTTGCCCCCATGGCCTGTGGGAGGGCCCCAGGGGTCGCACTTCCCAGGCTGCAGCCCCAGCCTGCCCTGCAAGGTAGTCCAGTGAGAGGAGCCAGGAGGCCAGAGGAAGGGAGAAGCCGGAGGATTTCTTTCCCTGTGAAACAGGCAGAGTCTCCAATGGGGACTGTATCCAGTTCCACCAGACTTGCCCGCTGGCCACCCAGCTCTGGCCAGGTGACCTAGCCCCTTGGTTGTAGTGACATTCCCCACTGTTCCTCCAGTCAGGTACTTGTAGAATCTTTCTGCTAGTCTCAAGGTTGCCTCACTGTTTCCTGCACAGCTTCTTGGGCACCAATTCTCTACATTAAATTCCCCATTTTATTGTATTTATTTATTTATAAGGCATGTTGGCCATGGTAGAGATTTTATTTTTATTTAATTAATTTATTTGGCTATGACGTGAGGTACGTGGGATCTTAGTTCCCTGACCAGGGATTGAACCTGTGCCCCCCCCCTGCAGTGGAAATGGGGAGTCTTAACCACTGTACTACCAGGGAAGTCTACCCCCGCCACAGTTTAAGTACTTAGAGATGTTTGACCTGCTGTGGACACCCTGGCTCACACATGGTACCTATTCAGGCCTAAACCACAGAACTCAGGGAGCTTAGAGTCCTGCAGAATCAAGTTCACCCTCAGTCCTGCCACGAGGGCTGGCACAAAGACACGGATCCTGTCCCCCAGGGCCGCCCAAAGAGACCTGCCTAGAATGGGTGTGTGAGTTGGGGCCATGAAGGCTGAGTAGGAGTTTGCCAGGCTGAGAAGATGGAGAAGAGCATTCTTAGGAGAAGCAAGTGCTTCTTCTTCTTCCAGGCCCACCTGGAAAAGTATACCCTGGGGGGATTTGTTGCTCTGAAATTCTGGCAGTGGGGGGCAGTGTGTGTGTGTGTGTGTATGTGTGTGTGTGTGTGTGTGTGTAGGGGGGTCCTGTCTGGGCAGTGGGAGCCTCAGGTGAACTCCATCCTACCCTGTGTGTTGTATACCAGGGTAGCTCAAAGAGTAATTCCAGAATTTCTTGCATTAGAGTTCTACAGGGGGGCCATCAGAATCTCTGGGCCTCAGAAGCTGCATTTCAGGGGGGCTGGCTTGCTCAAGAGAGTTTGCAAACCCCTTCCCTGGGCTCTGAGAGGCCTCAGGCCTGGTCAGCAGGGCAAGGACCCCCATGGTATTTGCCTTTCTGAAAAACCTCTAGGGCTCTGTGGAGTGGAGCTGATGGGGAGTGGGTAGAGGAACGGCTGCTGCAGCTGCCCGTCCCGTCACCCAGGCGGTGATGCTGGTCCCGTCACCCGCGTGGTGATGCCCAGCAGAAGCTGGAGGGTAGACAACTGGAGGTTCACCCAGGCGGGAGCCGGAGGGAGGAGGCCCTACAGTGCCGGGCTGTCTGGAGTCTGCCGCACCGGAGGGGAGAAGGCGAAGAAGCCCGGAGCAGGCGAAGAAGCCCGGAGCAGGCGTCCACGGTGGACTCTGGAGGCGGCCCCAGCTTCCCTCCCCACCTTGTGAGTCCCAGGGCAGCGCCACCATCCCTTTACATGACTGGGCTCACATTTTAAGTGATTTTGTGAGAATTTCCACCACGGGCCCCATGGTGTCCTTCCCCTGGCCCAGTCAGAGTCTCCCGCACCTCCTGGGCTAAAAACCCCGGGGGGAGACAGCTGCATCCCAGATGAAGACGGGAAACACAGTCCGCACCCGGCCCCTGGAGGCCAGGTCACCGCCACGGTAATCGGAAAGACTCCCGATCCAGGAGGTTGCGCCGAGTTGTGCACCGCGCCCCTCTGCGCTCAGTCCCGGGCCAGAGGTGACCTCCTAGGACCGGAGGTCTCCAGGTCTCCCAGCCCGAGGCTCTGCGGGGCGGGCGTCCCGGGAGGCTGCCGGCGGGGCGGGAGGCGGGCGCTCAGGGCGCGGCCGGCGGCTACTCGCGGGCCGCACTGGGCCGGGGGTGCCTCCCTCCGCCTCTTCCTCCGCCGGCCGGGCCGGGGCGGAGCGGGGCTGCGGCATGGCGGGCCGGCGGGCCGGGGCCGGGGCCCGGGCGCTGCTGGCGCTGCTGGCGCTTCGGGCGCTCGGGGCCGCGGCGCACCCGCAGTGCCTGGACTTCAGGCCGCCCTTCCGGCCGCCGCAGCCGCTGCGCTTCTGCTCCCAGTACTCGGCCTTCGGCTGCTGCACTCCCGAGCAGGACGCGGCGCTGGCCCGGCGCTTCGGGGCCGTGGCGGCGCGCGTGGACGCCGCGATGTGGGCCGAGTGCGCCGGCTACGCGCTCGACCTGCTGTGCCAGGTGAGCGGGCACGCGGGCCGTGCGGGGCGCGCGGCGGGAGGGCGCGCGCGCAGGGCCTCGGTCCCAGATGCGAGGGTGGCGGCGGTGGCAACTCTACTGGGCGAGAAGGATCGAAACTGGGCATCGGGCTTCGGAACCAGAGGCCCCCGGGCGGGAGTCATTTGGCAGGGGGCGGGGAGTCGGGCATCCTAGAATGGCTGTGGGCTTTGCCATCACTAACTTTGTGACTTAGGTTTTCTCTGGGTCTCGGTTTCTCCTCCTGATGAAATCATTGCTCCCTCCGAGTCTGGGGGGCTCTTCTGCCCTGGCACTGCCTAAAGATGCCCCCAAAGCCCCGGCCCGGGAGAGCCCTACCCTTGTCCAAGCTCCAGGATGGGAAGCTTTTGTCCTGCTCCGAGCTCCCTTTCATTGCCCCTGGGAGGAGGTGGGAGCCCACTGACCCCTGCAGAGGGCATGATCGGCCTGCTGGGCTTGGGTTTGTCGAGGGGTTTGGGGAACCCTACTCCCAATGAGGGCTTTTCCCCCCAACCTGAAGGAGTGCTCTGAGGGCCACTCCAGACTGCGGGACCCTGACACCCACTGGGGCTCCTACCCTGGGTGACCCCGGTAGGGAGATGTGCCCTCTCCCTGGGATGGCGCTCCCATCCAGCGTGGGCTCTCTCATCCTCGGAGACCACCCAAGACATCCCTGTGGTGAAGCCTCTCGGCCCCTGTCCCTCCTCTGAGAGCTGAACCCCGGCTTCTCCTCACACCAGATTGTGCCTCGGTTGTTCTTTTTCCTGACTCCAGAGTGCCTGATGACCCCAACTCCTGGCGGGTATTGGGTCAAGGCTGAGAAGTCTGAAGGCTGGCCCAGGCCCAGCCCCGGGAGAGCGAGAGGACCTGTGGGTGGAGGGTTCCTGTCTGCCCAGCAGAGTCCTAGCCTTCTGCCTTCAGGGGCAGGTGCTGGCGGGAGGGGTGGGGCCAAGCGGGGCTGGCTTGGATTCAGACGTCCTAGGGTCTGATCCTGGCTCTGCCCCTTCCCGGCCTTGCAGCCCCGGACAGGTCATCCCTCCACTTCAGTTGCATCATGTTTACATTGGGGGAGGTCTAAAGTTTCCCCG
>SJYR01000268.1:788506-799869 GCA_006410655.1 Kobus ellipsiprymnus | reverse complement strand
CCATCGGGATGCGCGCCCACCCGGGACTTCCTTCACCTGCTCTTCCCTCCGGAAAGGCTCCCCCGCCGCCCTCCCCAAATCACTTCCTGCCCGGCAAATCCTTGCCCTCTCCGTACCTTACAAACTTTAAGCATCATCCTTTCTCGTTGACTCTCTGGGGCCCTCCTAGGGACTTCCCACCCCTTGGCCCGGCAGGGCTCAGGACCACCCGCAGAGCCTCCGGGGCCCCTCCCCGCAGGCTCACCCAGCGTCTCCCGGCCACTCTGCAGATGACGTGCTGCCGATTTTCGCCTACCCGCACAAACTGGGCAAGTCGGTGACTGGGGGCTACGTGTACCGGGGCTGCGAATACCCCAACCTGAACGGCCTCTACATTTTTGGAGACTTCATGAGCGGGTAAGTGACCCGACAGCAGTTCTGAGGGTCAGGGACCGCAGAGGTGAAAGGTCGCGGAACGCAAACACCACCTTTGACCACTCTGGGTCATCCATCTCCTGGAAGCCAGGACCTGTCATTGTGCCACCTGGCCACAGAGGTCACCGTGCTGGAGAGAGGGGACCTGGGGATCCAGCTGAGGTCAGCCCACTGGGCCCCATGGAGCCTTGCTGCCTCCACCCACTGAGCCCCCAGAGAGGGGTGGATGTGTTGAGGGGAAAGAGGGGTGCGGTAAATTACATCCCAAACAGGTTTCAGAGAGGGTTCAAGACCATGCCTCCCAAGTCTGACGTGGGTCAGACTCTTTCCTCGAGGGAGCTTACAGGGCCTCATGACCACCTGTTTCTCCCATTGTACAGAGGGGAAAACTGAGGCCCAGAGAGGCCCAGGGAAGCCACACACCTGGCATGATGTTTTAAAATATAGCTGAGATGACCTGTGTCTGAAGCCTGGCACACTTATTAGCTGTGTGACCTTGAGCCAGCTGCTTCACTTCTCTGAGCTTTAATTTCCTCATCTGCAAAATGATAATAGTACCTGCTTACTAAGCTTATTTGAGTCCTGTTCATACACATATGGGGAAGTTCCTTGGTAGCTCAGACAGTAAAGTGTCCGCCTACAATGTGGAAGACCTGGGTTCAATCCCTGGGTGAAGAATATCCTCTGGAGAAGGAAATGGCAGCCCACTCCAGTACTCTTGCCTGGAAAATCCCATGGATGGAGGAGCCTGGTGGTCTACAGTCCATGGGGTCGAAAAGAGTGGGACATGACTGAGTGACTTCACTTTCACTTTTCACTTTCATACATATACAGCACTTAGAATCTAGAATGCCCAATTTCTGGCTGATTTGTTGTTGTTTTGTTTTATTAATAAAATGGAAGGATCTGTTGGTGACCTCAGGACCTTCCCAGCCTCCTGTGAAATGATTTTTTTTTTTTTTTGGTTGCACCATGCAGCTTGAGAGCTTACCTGGTGGCTCAGAGGATAAAGCGTCTGCCTGCAATGCAGGAGACCCAGGTTCGATCCCTGGGTTGGGAAGATCCCTTGGAGAAGGAAATGGCAACCCACTCCAGTATTCTTGTCTGGAGAATCCCATGGACAGAAGAGCCTGGTGGGCTATAGTCCATGAGGTTGCAAAGAGTCGGACACAACTGAGCGAGACACTCCCCTCTCACTCCCATGCAGCTTGAAGAATCTTATTTCCCCAACCAGGGATCAAAACCAGGTCTCCTGTAGTGGAAGTGTGGAATCCTGACCACTGGATCACCAGTTCTTAATTATTTGCACCCTAGCCTCTCCATGTAAGGGCAGTTGAACAGGGTCTCTGTTCAGAGAGGAAGTAAGGAAGCCTGAGGCTGGCAGAATTCTTACCTCTGCAGGCTGCTGAACTGGGGTGGGTTTGTGGCCATTTGTCTATAGCTGGACCTGAGAGAGAAACTTGACTTGGGCCTCTGGTTGCTGGGTCCTTCTCCCAGCTTGGAGAGTCTCCCTCTGGACTCAGTTATCCCATCTGGAAAATGGGTCTAGATGAAACCTCTCTTTTAACCCGATTCTCCTTTTACTCTTCTGCTACGCCCCCCACCCCCACCCCAGAAATGTCCAAGTCACCTGAACATAGAAATTCAGTGAATTTTGCTGGCACTTGCCAAGCTCCTCTGCTGGGTCAGGCTTCATGCCAGGGCTAGAGCAACAAAGTTGAAGAACACCTTACACCCAAGTCAGGTGTGAGTCTCACTTGGTCCACCTGAGTCTGGCCTCAGAGAACCCATGTTCTCTGGGAAAGCCCAGCACAGGAGCAGTCAGGAGGGCTTCTAGGAGGAGGGGCAACCAAGCAGGGCCTGAAAGTATCCGTAGGCGACTAACAAGCGTAGAAGTGGGTAGGGACAAAATCAGCATATTCTGAAGATGCCAAATCCTCCACTTTGGGAATTCCCTGGTAGTCCAGTGTTGAAGACTTTGCCTTCCACTGCAGGGGCCATGGATTCATCCCTGGTGGGGAGCTGAGATCCCCTGTGCCTTGTGGCCCCGAAACACCAAAACATAAACAACAGAAGCAATATCATAACAAATCCAATGACTACTTTTAAAATGGTCCACATTAAAAACAAAAAACAAAAAAACCCAGATTCTCCATCTCATGCTCCCAAGTGGAGGCAGCTCCCAAGTCTATGCAGCCTCGGAGGCTTCTGAACTGGAAGTTGGCTCCTGACTGCCTCCTGCTGGTCAGTGGTTGGAACTGAACCGAGGAGGCTGAAACCAAGTGGGTCTTGTTCACCCATGTGCTTCTACTGGGCTTCCCTGATGGCTGAGGCGGTAAAGAATCTGCCTGCAATGTGGGAGACCTCGGGTGGATCCCTGGATTGGGAAGATCCCATGGAGGAGGGCATGACAACCCACTCCAGTATTCTTGCCCAGAGAATCCCATGGACAGAGGAGCCTGGGGGGGCTACAGTCCATGGGGTCAGAGTCGGACACCGCTGAGTGACTCAGCACACATGCTTCTCCTGCCATGTACTGGGTTGGCCAGTTTGCTTGGGCTTTTCCGTACATCTAACAGAAACACCCAAACAAGCTTTGCGGCTGACCCAACAGCCGGTGCTCAGTAAAGACTGCACGCAGGGCAGGCTTCCTGGACGTGCGGTCTGTGCGCTTGCACAGACGTGCTCAGAAGGGCCCACGCTCAGTTTAACGATCTGCCCTCACTGTCTTGAAACTTTAGTACATTTTGAACAAGGGCCCTTGCACGCTCATTTTGCACTGGACCCTGCAGGCCTGGTTGCATGGCTAACAGATGAGTAGATGGATGGGTTGGTGGGTGGGCTTCCCCCAGGCATCCTGCCAGGCAGGACCCCTCAGCCCATCCTCCTTTGCAGGCGTCTGATGTCCCTTCGGGAGAACCCGGAGACAGGCCAGTGGCGGTACAGTGAGATCTGCATGGGCCGAGGCCAGACCTGCGCGTTCCCAGGCCTCATCAACAACTACTACCCACATATCATCTCCTTCGCCGAGGACGAGGCTGGTGAGCGCTCCCGAGGCCCTTCATCCAGGCTGCCCCTGCCTGGCACTGACCCCCCCACACCTGGGTGCTTCTGGCCTGGGATTCCCAGGATGGCGTCTCAGGCCTGAGTCACCTTCAGGCTGGAGGATGGCGTGTTCAGAGGTCTTGAGCCTTGCCTGGGTGTCAGTTCTCACCTGTCAGCTTCCATTTCCTCATCTGGAAAATGGGAGCAGTGGTACCCCACTCCCACCATGGGCAGAGTTACTGGGAGGGATCACGTGACCCCACAGGTAAGAGTCCAGGGAGGTTACGGGGCCAGGAATGGGTGTGATGGTGGAAAGGCAGGCAAGTGGCAGGAGAGTACCTCCCTGGGGACCCCCAGCACCCTGGATTCCTGATGGGAAATGCACTGGGGCCTATGAATGAAGCCGCATTGTCCTCAGAGAGTGGTGGGCACAGCTTTCTTGCCTGTTAGTGGGTCCCCTGTTCAGGCGCTTGTGTTTTCAATGCCAGGAGGAGAGGGGGAGGGGAGAGGAAGAAGCTGGATCCCGCCTTTGTCCTTGGCCCTGGATTGTCCCTGGACAAAAGCCGAGGGGCCCCCAGTGGGGCCCGGTGGATGCTTGGCCAGGTTACTAGGCAACACCCTCCCAAGGGCCTTTCGAGAGGTGTCCCCCCGCAGGGCCCTGTGCCCAGAGCCCCCAGGCCTGAGTCTGGGAAACCTTTGTTGAACCGACACTCGTCAGAATCTAAGTTTTCACAGGGCAGCCCCAGCCCCCACTGCCCTCCCCAAGCCCACTGGGCCCTTGAAAACCTTTTCTTTTGGTCAGTAGGGGGTTAACATGTTTTGGAAGGGGGGGTGCCCTTTCCCGGTGCACCCCCACAGAGCCCAGACCCAGAGGCAGGCCCAGGGGGCCCTTCTGAGTGACACCGAGGGCCAGGAGGAGGCCCCTCAAAGACAGACAGGCCAAGGGACAGCCTGCCGGTGAGCACAGGCAGGCGGCCCCTGAAGGCATAGAGACCCGGGGAGCTGAGGCCTGCAAACTGCCCCAGCTCCCTGTAGCCTCCGCCTCTCGGCTTGCTCTTCTGATGCTTGTAAATTGCACAACAAGGACCTCTGCTGGCCCAGTGTCCTCCAGGGCCAGTCCACACTGCAGAGACCAGGAGGATGCCGTGGCCCTGGGCAGAGCTTAGCAGAGCCGTCAGGGATCCCTGGCTGCACATGGGGTTGGGGGGGCCATGGCTTACCACAGATTAAGGCTGGATGGGGCCTTAGAGTGCGGCCGGTCCAATGCTGCCACCTTACAGATTGGGGAACTGAGGCTGGCTTTTCCTGCCTGGCCTTGGGATGGGGGGGTGGGGCACTGGACACAGCCTGGCCCCCTGAGGCCTCCCAGAGCAGGGTCTCAAGCTGGAGCTCTGCCAGGCAAAGGCAGTCGATGGAGAAGTGCATCCAGGCCAAGGGGACAGCACCTGTGGGGACCCCAAGTTCCTCCAGGGCCTGGAGTGTAGGTTCAAGGAGGGCTGCCCAGCCAGAGAGGAGCCAGGCTGCTCCCAAGGCCTCTCTCCAGAAAGGCACCCAGAGACCGGAAGTGATGGCTCAAGTTCTCTGCTGTGCCTGTGGACTCTCCAGCAGTGACCAGCTTGCTGGGACCCTGCTCCCTCCCACGGGGTGCATCCACCTCGTGGGCCTATTCCACCCCACCACCCCCACCAAGGTAGGGCTGGGGCTCCTGGAGGGAGGAGGCAGAGGGCATTGACCGCTCAGCATCCTGCCCTGCCCCGCCCCCAGCTCCCCTGATAGCTGGCTCTACCCTAGTTACACAGGTCACCTCTCATGCATCTTCCCCTTCAAGAAATCTCCAGGTTTCCTGGGTCTTGATTCTCAGACACCACTATCATGTAGTCCTCCATGATTGCACCAGTCACCAGGGTCATGCTTTCCTCCAAGCTCCCATCTCACTGCCTGTCCCAGCCTCTCTTTGGGGAATCCTGCCCCGATCCTTGGAAGAGCTCTTCTCTGCCTCTTACAAGGATCGGAGGTATTAGCACGGCTGAACCATCACACTGAGCCACATGTGGCTTGTGTCTAGGCCTCCCAGCTACCATATGTCCTACATCAGCGTGAGCTTGGGGGCAGCAGATGTTTCTGAGTTCAGGGCCTGCTTAACATTCACCGGCTGTGTGACTTTGGGCAAGTCACTTGACCTCTCTGAGCCTCTATTTTCTCATCTGTACATTGAGAATAATGAAACCTACTTTCTGGACATTTGTACCTGTGGCAGCAAGGGCCAGGGGGTGGGATACGGGTGAGGAGAGAGCAGAGAACTCAATTCCCCTGAGAGCATCCATGGTCCAGGTGCTCGTAATTCCACTTCTACAAACTGAGGCTGAGGGGGCCTGTCCCAGAGCTGCGGGAGCTCACATGGGGCCAAGTGCCGGGGCCAGGATTCACACCGGAGACTCCCCAGGCTTGTGCTCTTCTGCCCCTGCTACCGGTCTGGGAAGTGCCTCCTGCTCCGTGGAGAGAAGGGGGGGCCCTGTCCCCAAGGGCCAGGCGGGACTTGGGCCCCGGGTGCCTGTGACAATAACAACGGCAGTGATAGTTCACACTGATGGAGTAGATACCCCGCGCTCGTTACCCTCACAACAGCCCTACGAGGCAAGCCTGTGGGGGAATGCGGAAGCTGGCCACCAGTAAGCAGCTGGTGGGGAGCTGGGCTGTGGACCCCCACTGGTGCTCAGAGGTGTGTGTGCTGGGCATGAGACCAGGCAGGGACCAGGAAAGGGGTCCCTGGGGTCGCCAGGAAGGAGGCACGAACAGAGGTCAGAGCTGGGGTGGGTGCAGGCGGTGGCCAGCACCCTGGGAGGCTGTGCTGCAGAGACCCCGGGGTGCGTCTGGATGCCTTTCTCAGCCTCACGTCCCCGTTCTGGGGGCTGGAGAGGTACACTGACATGGAGCATCTCCCCTCCTGGCTCACTGAGGTGGGGGCATGGGGCTGGCCCGGATGGTGTTCCAGGCAGCAGTCTCACCCTTTGCTTTGCATTTTTGTTCCAGGGGAGCTGTACTTCATGTCAACAGGCATGCCAAGTGCCACTGTGGCGCGTGGGGTGGTCTACAAGATGATCGACCCTTCCAGGTGAGTACCCGCCGCTAGCCCACCCTGCCCCCAGAGGGCCTGAGCCCCTTCTGTCTGCCAGGAGCACTCCCCTCCGTTACCGCACTTCCCCTCTCTACCGCATCCTAAGGTGGGTGTGATTAACACTCTCATTTTTCAGAAGAGAAAACTGAGGCTCAGAGAGGGGAAGTGACTAGCTAAGCTCATACTGCTGGTAAGGGCAGATCTAAGATTCAGAACCTCTCTGCCAGCCTTGAAGTCCTGCTGTATTCATAGGTGGCGCTATTGGTAAAAAACAAAACAAACAAACAAAAACACCTGCCAATGCAGGAGACCCAGGGATGCAGGTTCAATCCCTGGGTCAGGAAGATCCCTTGGAGGAGGGCATGGCAACCCACTCCAGTATTCTGGCCTGAAAAATCCCATGGACAGAAGAGCCTGGCAGGCTACAGTCCCTGGGGCTGCAAACAGTCAGACACAACTCAAGCAACTTAGCACGCACACTTCCGTCCTTAGAAAAGTGCCAAAGATACCAATGGGGGCTGATAACCATGGGCCCCACCATCACATTTTTTAAAATTCTTTTAAAAATTTTAAAACAGTTTTTGTTTTACAGATAAGTTGCCACGATAGCACAGTTTCCCATATAGCCACCATTCAGTATTCCCTATTATTATGGTACATTTGTCATGATTAAGGACTTCCCTTGTGTCTCGGATGGTAAAGAATCTTCCTGCAATGCAGGAGAACCAGGTTCGATTCCCTGGTCAGGAAGATCTCCTAGAGAAGGGACTGGCAACCCACTCCAGTATTCTTGCCTGGAGAATTCCGTGGACAGAGCACCCTGGTGGGTTACAATCAATGGGGTCCGAAAGAGTCAGACACAACTGAGCAACTGACACTATCATACTTAATGAACCGACACGTACTTCACTATTCATTAAATGCCTCGCTTTTAAAAGTCAGGTACCTCCGTACTTTAAAATAAAGGATTCCTCTGGTTTTCCCCTCATGTCCTTTGCTTTGGAATTCCACCCAGAACTCCACGTTGTAGTTAGTCACTGTGTCTCATTAGCTTTCTCTGGTCTATGACCGGCTCGCAGACATTCCTCGTTTACCACACTGTTTTGTTGAAAGCGCAGAGCTCTTCATTATTGACATAACTATCAAGAAAAACATAAGTGCTTGCTTCTTTCCCTCCTCTGAGGTCTTGCCCTGTTTGGATTGCTGTCGTTGTGGAGGAACACGCGCAGACTTTGCATTTTTCTCCGTTGGTCTGTCCTTATTTTGCTTAAACATTTCCACTTTGCAACATCACCCTCAGAAGGCTCGTTTGTGATGGCTGCATAATTTTCTGTTGAGTCACTGTGCCGTGACTGCCTTATCCATCCCTTGGACATTTAGGTTATTTCCAATTTGGAGGGGAAAAACGCTTCTCTAAGGAAATATCACCTAATTCATGCCAGATGCTGCCTGAGACCCACCAACTCCTTTCGTCTGTACAGTGTCCTTCTGGGCTCATGCATGCAAGATCAGTCTTTTCAGTCGTGTCCGAGTCTTTGTGACCCCACAGACTGTAGCCGCCAGGCTCCTCTGTCCATGGGATTTTTCAGGCAAGAATGCTGGAACGGGTTGCCTTTACCTCCTCCAGGGGATCTTCCTGACCCAGGGACCAAATCTGCGTCTCCTGCATCTCCTGCATTGGCAGGATTCTTTACCACTAGCGCCACCTGGGAAGGGTAGCTATTCCCCCCTCCAGGGATCTTCCCAACCCAGGGATCGACCCCGTGTCCCTTGCAGCTCTCTGGGCTCACAACCCGCTTACAACAGAGGGACCTGAGGCTTAGGGATCTCTGCTCAAGGTCTCGTGCGTCAGAGGAGCAGGCAAGAGGCTAGACTCCCCTTTCCCGCACTGTCTCTGACCTTTCTCATCCCTTGTACTTTTTTCTTTTGGAATCCACGTTTAGTTTTTGTACTCACAACATACGGCACAGGGGCCACATTCCAGAGCATTTGGAAAAGGAAGAAATGGGAAGCGGAGGGGGTAGGGTGGGGGTCCTCTGCTCAGACATAGCCACTGTGGGATTTTACTGGGTGCATCTCCTACCCTTTGGCAAAACAAAAATTTTTTTACGTAATTTCCTTAAGGAACAAAACCCAGCTGGGTCGGTCTGACGCGTGTGGCTATTATCTGGAGCTCAGAGCAGCCGGAAAAACCACCCTTTCTGCAGCTTGGAGAAGGATGTGAACCAGGCTGTGTTTCAGCCTTGGGGGGCAGGGGGAAACGGCCCACGTCCCCTCTCGCTTTCTCCCTTCTGCTGGGGCTGTTTGAAAGCCATCGGGGTCACGTGGCTGCTTCAGCCCTTGGGCTTTCCCCTCGTGCTCCTGGAACCCATTGAAGTCTTGGACCCACGTGGGCTGGTCCCAGAATAGGGTCGGTCCCATTCAAAGACTCACAGATCAACGGCCAGAAGCTCATTAAAATGGGATTCCATTCCTTCCTTGCACCCCTCCAAGATGTCCAAGGAGACCCAATTCAGAGCCCTGGCAACCCTTCTCAGGCTCTTTTCTCTCCCGGCGCTCTCCAACCTGGCACTCCAAGGCCCCCAGTTCCCTCAGCTCTGCTGCCAGCCCCGAGGCTCTCCCGCTCTCCCCGCTTTATTCTTCAGATCGACTTAAACTTTCCCTTTGATTCTGTATCACCAGAAATCTCAGAACCAGAGGGACAGAGAGAGACCCTCCTCAAAGGCTGTGGGGGACGGGGGCCAGGGTAAGATGCAAGGATGGGGCTACTGCGGCAGCTACAGGAGTCAGACCCAGCAGGCTGGGGAGGAGGAGTGGGACGCTTGATCTCATCCCGAGCACACTTCATGCCCTGAGTCAGCAGTGGCTGCTGGGGCCCTCGTGCACTTCAGGCAGAGGCTTGAGTGGGTGTTCGGCAGGCTGTTCAGGGGTGTTCCTGTCCTGGGGTTGGGCTCTTGGGGTCTGGGAGGCGTGTGCAGCAGGAGCGTGTGTTGGGTCTGACTCTCGTAGCCCGCCAGGCTCCCTCGTCCAGGGCTTCTCCAGTCAAGAATACTGGAGTGGGTTGCCATTTCCTTCTCCAGGGGATCTTCCCGACCCAGGGATCGAACCTCTGTCTCTCGAGTCTCCTGCAGTGGCAGGCAGATTCTTTGCCACTGAGCCACCTGGGTGAAAGTGAAAGTGTAAGTCGCTCAGCCGTGTCTGACTCTTTGCAACCCCATGGACTGTATAGTCCATGGAATTCTCCAGGCCAGAATACTAGAGTGGGTAGCCTTTCCCTTCTCCAGGGGATCTTTCCAACCCAGGTCTCCTGCACTGCAGGCAGATTCTTTGCCACTGAGCCGCCTGGGTGCTGCTCCATGAATGGCCACCCTTGTTACCGTCCACACCGGCCCAGGCCTGAACACATACCTGCCCTTCCCCTTCAGGCGTGGCTGCAGGGGGTGGGTGATACCGGTCTGCACTGCAGGCAGATTCTTTGCCACTGAGCCGCCTGGGTGCTGCTCCATGAATGGCCACCCTTGTTACCGTCCACACCGGCCCAGGCCTGAACACATACCTGCCCTTCCCCTTCAGGCGTGGCTGCAGGGGGTGGGTGATACCGGAGGGACACACTCAGGGTGAGCTCCCAGGGGGGTGGGGTGACTCATGACAGGACGTCCTGTGTGTTGGCAGACGGGCACCACCAGGCAAGTGTCAGATCCAGCCCTCCCGGGTGAAGGTCAGGAGCCACCTCATCCACTTCGTGCCCAAAGAAAGTAAGTGCCTGCCAGCAGGAGACACAGATGGGGTTTCTGCAGCCCACACTTGCCCCCCGACCCCCCGGGCCCCCCCAGGTCTGGATGCCCTTCCTCGGCTCCCTCACTGGGCCCAGTACAGTGCCTGGTGCACAGCAGACACTCGGAGGGCGTGGAACTCCTGAAACTCCCTTCCCCTGGTGTGTGTCAGTCCCAGGCCACAGAAGGCGGCTCGGAGGGGCTGCAAGCGTCAGAACCCATGTGGCGAAATAGTGGGTCCCAGGCAAGGTCCACTCAGAGTTCTAGGGAGGGGCAGAGAAAGAAGGTAGATCTACATGTGAGCGAGAGTGGAAAGAATTCTTCTCAGCACAAGGGCAACTTGGCCAGGTCTGCTATAAGCTGGTTCTGTTTTTGACAAGCTTTGTGGGGAGGGAAGAGGTGCCAGTCCTCCAGAGGGGCCAGGCAAGGCCACAGTGACCACCCATGGGGTCTGGGGCCCTCTGAAGAGGGTATGCCCTGAGGAGGGGCTGTTCCCGTGGGCTCAAGCTAGGTGGGAATGGAGACCGGCCCCGTGTTGTCAGATCTTCCAGTTCTTGAGGCAGTCAGGATATGCATGCTTGCATCCATCCAGCTCATGTATGTGCTTCAATCTGGGGCTTTAACGCTGAGCAAGCAGATAGGGTCCCTGCCTTCTTGGGTTGTTATTGTACAATCTCCTGATTTGGAAAATATTGGCAACTAGTTCACAATTTTGAAAACCACCCTGTGGGCCAAAGGAAATATTTTAGTGGGCTGAGTGTGCCCAGAAGGTCTCCAGCTGGCACACTGGAGGTGGGGGTGGGGGGCAGGAAGAGGGAGACTAGGCAGCAGGGCGGTGGGGGTGCCTGGCCCTGAAGAAGGAGAAGGAGTTTGGGGGAAGGGGTGAGCTGGGTGTTGGGGAGTGGGAGGTAATTCTAGCCGCAGTTGGTTTCAAACCTTGGCCCTTTCCCACTCACTCATGCAGTAGTGAGGTCCCGGCTCTGTGCAGGATGCAGAGGCTACAGGAGAAGTCAGAC
>SJYR01000268.1:762443-773615 GCA_006410655.1 Kobus ellipsiprymnus | reverse complement strand
CATGGGCCAGCTCCCCCCCACCCCCAGTCCAGCACACACTCCTCTCCCCGGCCCAGGCCATTCTCACCCCCAGTAGTTCCTCTTCTAGGTAGACAGGCAGGTTCATACAAGGCAGGTTCAGAAGGCAAGCTCCGGGAAGTCCTGGTGGTCCAGTGGTTAAGAGTCTGTGCTTCCAACGAAGGGGCATGGGTTCAATCCCTAGTTGGGGAACTAAAATCCCATATGCTATGTGGTATGGCCAAAAAAAAAAAAGAAAAGAAAATGAAGAAGAAGGCAAGTTCTGCCTTTAGCCAACTTTGCATGGCTTTAGACCAACCATCGGAAGCTCTCTGAGCCTCAGTTTCTTCATCTGTAAATTGGGTGGCTGTTTGACTATGTAACAGTCATTGGTGTTTTGGGTGGGATTTTACATTTCTCAAAGCTATGATATTGCTTGATTCCTAGCACAACATTTTGGGGCAAAGGAGAAGAGTAGAAACCCTGTTTTCATGGATGTGAAAACTGAGGCCAGAGGGGGATGCAATTCAGCAGAGTTGACACCAAGGCAGAACCTAGGCTCCAGACCCCTGTTGAGTGGCCCCCACCCCTGGGATGGGATGCCCTGTTTCTCTAGCTGAGCCTGGGTTGATCTGATGATGTGCACATCTCTGGTAGTTGACAGCCTCCTTCGCATCACTTTCGTTTCCAGGGCTAAGAAATACGGGCCCGTCGTGCGGGTCAATGTCTTCCACAAAACCTCGGTCATCGTCACGAGCCCCGAGTCAGTCAAGGTAGGAAACGGCGTGGATTTGAAGGAGAGCCCGCCCCTCCCCTGGTTGGGGGCATGAAATGCTCCCGCAGGGACTGTGGGAGAGACATTGCAGAGTCACATGGATCTGGGCTGGTCCCCAAGGATCCCAAAGGGAACAGCATCTCCTCTCTAACCACCCACCTTTTATTGGTAGCGGTGGGAGGTGGGGGCCTCCTAAAAGCAGGGCTGTTCGATGTGGACAGTGAGTTATTGTTCGACTCTTCTGGGTTGGGAACTGGTACACATATGTCCAGTTAGTCCACCTCTCTTAGCAGTTCCTTCCTCTGCGAGCTGGGGCTATAACCCCTCTCTTTTAAGGCTCTGATGAGAAGGAAATGTTGATCCATTTATTTAACAAATGAAGGAATAAATAAAGGGTCAAATTTTGCTTCAGCATGCACTTCTGTGTACTTTACAATTATGAACCCATGTAATTGGTAGGGACTCTTTCTGGTCCTCATCTTGGAAGGGAGGAAGTGAAAGCAGACAGCATTAGCTGGCCTGTAGTATGTGCGGGATCACGTCTGCCATGTTGGTACTGAGAATGGGCATCAGTCTACTTTGAAGTTGGCAGAACTGGGCTCTGCCACCAACTGGCTATGGAAGCTCAGACAATTTACTTTGTCATTCTGGGCCATCGTTTCCTTGTCTGTCAAATAGGGGTGCTGTTGCTCTCACAGATGGTTATAAGAATGAGCTGAAATAATGCACGTGAGCCGCCCAGCCCATGCTTGGTGTACAGCAAGTGCTCAGTAAATGATGGTTCTGTTATTCTCCTAGCGGGTACCAAGCTGACTTGTGGGTGCGGTGCCTGCTTCGAGAGTGGCTGTGGTGATTAAGAGGGATAAAATACATCTCTGTGTCTAGATCACGAGACAAGTGGAATGACCGTGATGTCTCCAACAGAATGTTAAAAGTCATTTTATTATTATTATTTTTTAAAAACCTCATTGCAAATTCAGACACAGTTTAAGACTTTTTAAAGCATGCTACCAAAAGCCATACACGAGACCTTCATGATGTTCAATGAGAAAAGAAATTGAAAGATATATATTAATATGATGAATTACATTGACTAGCATTCAAGTGTTAAACCAACCTTGCATTCCTGGGCATGATACAATTTGTTCCTGGTTACATGGACACAATTTACACATCTTTTGTTAAGAACTTTTTTTTCTATATTTATTCTTGATCCCTGACTTTGGAATCAGGTTGATAGGCCTCATAAAATGAGTTGGGAAATGTTTGCTCTCCTCTATTTTTTGAAAGAGTTTATATAGGTGTAGTGTTATTTCTTCCTTGAATGTTTGCTAGAACTTACCAGTGAAGCCATCTAGGCCTGTCATTTTGTTTAAGGGAAGTGTTTTCTGTTTTCTTTAAATTATACAATCAATTTTTAAGATTGATATATGACCATTCGGATTTTTTATATTTTCTTGAGTTTTGTGTCATTCAAGGAATTTGCCTAGTTCTTTTAAATTGTTGAAATTACTGGTATAAAGTTGTCTGCCATATTTATTTATTGTCTTTATCATGTACACTAGCTCTGTGGTGGTGTTCTCTTTTGTTCTGGAGAACAGCAATTTCAGTTTTATCTTCTTGAATAGAATAGCAAGAGGTGTTTTTTGTTTTGTTTTGTTTTTTTCCCCCAATCATGTTAGTTTTATTCCTTTAAAGAGTGCTGGACTTCATCAAATTGCCTGAATTCAAATCCTGAGTCCACATTTACCATGTCTGTGACCTTGGGCCAGTTTTTCATCTAGATGTAAGAAGAGCATAGAAATGCCACCCACGTCTTAGGGATGATTGGGCGTTAAACAAACAGCAGGATGCTGTTGTGTTCTGGAGCTTGCAGAGCACCTGCTGGGTCAGGAAATGGACCCTTCTTCCAGGAAGCCTTCCTTGACTTCCATGGTTAGGTTGGCACTAACAACACTGAATCTTTGCTGAGTGCCTCTCCTGTGTCCTAGAAGCCCTCCCACCAGGTTTTCCCCCTTTCCTATTCTGGTTTCAGAGCAGCCCGTGCCTTTTCTTGTTTTAGCCACTGTGCAAGGTGGTGTGGTGTGGGCTCCTGACTGTGGGCGTTGGAGTGAGGAAGCCCCCTCCCCGACATCATTCCCCAGATGTGTGACCACAGGAAAAAAACCCCTTCACCCCTCTGTGCCCCGCTTTCCTCATCCCAGAAAAATAGGACTTCTAGAGGAAGTAGGTGAGATCACACGTATGGGTGTTCCCACTGTCATTGGCACTCAGCTCAGGGTGACTTTTTGGAGGTGTGTTTCACAAGAGCCCAGAAAACTGCTGAGTCCTTTGCAGCCTCTCGTGGGGGCACAAACTCATGTTGCTTTTTCGGGGATATTTAGAAGTTCCTGATGTCAACCAAGTACAACAAGGACTCCAAGATGTACCACGCGATCCAGACTGTGTTTGGCGAGAGGTAGGATTCGAGAGGGGTCCTGGGGGGCAGTCTGGGAGGGCCTCCAGCTGCTAGTGGAGGGCCCACGGGGTCCAGAATGTTGGATGTAGCATTCAGTCGCAATACCCCGGCTGCCAGGCACACGACAGGGGCCATCTGTGGTGGGCACCGCTCTTGTCTTCAGCAGCTTCCTGGTCCTCCTTTCCCCTCCAGGTGGGAATAGGGAGGTCACTGAGGTTGGGACACACGGCCACCCCGTTTCTTATGTATTTGTTATGGTAAATTCACATCACATAAAACCGACTTTCTTAACCACACTGGATTTGGTACATTCTCCACGTGCATAATTATCACCACTGTCTGGTTCCAGTACATTCTCATTACCCTGAATGAAAGTGAGCTGACCCCGTCAGGCGGTCAGTTCTCATTTCTTCACCCTGTTTCTCACGTCAAGTGTCTGTCTCTCTTGCAGGCTGTTTGGCCAAGGCTTGGTGTCCGAATGTGACTATGAGCGCTGGCACAAACAGCGGAGGGTCATGGACCTGGCCTTCAGCCGGAGGTGAGCGTAGCCACAGACGGGCCCCAGCGGTGTCATGGCCAGTTGCTCAGAGGTGGTGCTGGGCTCCCAGCCTGGGTGGGCTTGGAAAAGGTGCATCTGCATTTGAAGGGGCCTAACTTGGGCTGAAGGGAGAGAAGAAGGACACTGCATTACTGATCAGAGAGAGAGACAGGCAGGCCTGGGGGTGGGGGGCGGGAGTAGAGAGGCCCCCATGTGGTTTGTGAGCATCAGGAGCTGAATGACATCAGTGCCTGGAGGTGTGGGGGTCCCTGCCCACCAGCTGCTCCCCTAGTTCAGATCTCATCTCTCCTCATCTGGACTTCTTCATTTATTGTTGTTTTCGTTTGAGGGTAACTTTTTTTTTACTTTTATTTTCTGTTTTTAAAATTTTTTATTGGAATATACTTGATTGACATTGTATTAATTTTAGGTATACAGCAAAGTGGATCGGTTATACCTATACACGTATTGACTCTTTTTTAGACTCTTTTCCCATATAGGCTGTTACAGAGTATTGAATAATCCACAATCCATATTCAAATTTTGTCATTTGTGTAATGACAGCTATTTTTTCCTTGTCTAGGATCTAGTCCAGGTTCATGTGTTATATTTAGTTACCATATCTCTTTAGCCTCCTTTGTTCTAGAACAGTTCTTAGTCTTTCCTTGAATTTCTTGACCTTAAGATTACTGGCCAGTTTCGTAGAATTTCCTGCAACTTTGTCTGTCTGCTGTTTCTTGCTCCATAACCCTCAGTTTGTGCCTTTTTGGCAGGAATGGCCCAGGAGTGATGTTGCATCCTCCTCAGGGTGTCGTATCGGGAAGCTTGTATTGATTTGTCTCTTTGCTGGAGATGTTAACTGCTCCCTTGCTTAAGAGCTTCTATTTAGTATATAATCTGTGCGACGACCACATTAACCTTTTCGCTTAGAGTTTTATCCCAGCCTCCTCCCTGGCCTCCATGCCTCCTGTCTCCCTCCTCCGATGCATCTACCTCGCCACCCTGGGGAGATCCTGCTGACTCAGATCTAACCATACCTCTCCCCTGTCCGGAAGCCTTCAGTGGCTCCCTATGATCTGAAAGATGAAAGTCAGACCTCACCCCCCTCAATCTGCTCCTGAGACCCCGCCAACCTTTGGACCCTCTCTCCTCCAGTTTTCTGGAACTGCTGGGTTCTCTCTGGCATCTCTGCCTTTCTTGCTGCCACCCCCTTGCCCTCTGTGTCACCCCAGGGAATTCCTGTGCCTCCTCTGATACCCAGCTAAGATGTCACTGCTTTGGGGAAGTGTTTCCTGACCTCCTAAGACTGAGGTCATGGCTCCTATCACATCCGCTGTGATGCTTCCCTTTCAGTCTGCCTCCCTCACTAGATGTCAGGTCCTTAAAGGCAGAAAATGCACAGTGTCCCTGGACCCCTGCACCCAGACTGGCACCCGGCTCTTCACAAGCCCTCCAGGAACGTCCATAAAGTGAATGAATGCCTGGAATGGTGTTGGTTTTACTGGAAAGTTGCCAGGAATGATCAAAGGAATAGACTAGGAGGAGGCATTTATTGAATAGATGCTTCCACTGAGCGCCAGGGTTAAGAAGGCCAGCCAAGGTGACATAGTCCTGCCCTCAGGAAGCTTTGAGGTCATCGGAGGACATGGATTCTAATCACATGACTGCTCACAGTGCTCACGACATCATTGTCTTGGTGGACTCTCTCTAGCACACTGAACCTCATGCTTGAACTGCACTTTACATTTTATTAAATGCTTTTACAGATATTTTTATTTAAATGTTTTAAATTGTGGTAAGATACACATAACATCACATGTACCATCTTGTCTGTTTTTAGGTGTACAGTTCAGTGGTATTAAGTATATTCATACTGTAGTCAACCATCACCACTATTTTTATTTTTTATTTTCATAATAAGGTAGTTGTCTAAGTTCCATTTTATGGGAAACACAAAATTCACAAAGGTGTATGAAAGAAAAGTTGGATGATTCCTTTGTTCATGAAAGTGTCAGTGACCCTTGGTGAATCTGAATCACTACGAGGGGTAAAAAAGCAGGAACCACTGGTGAGCTTCATCTCCAGCCCTCGCACACAGAAAATCACTGCTGCTGCTGCTCAGTCACTTTATAAAACTGTAAGAGTAAACCGCCAGTTTCTGCTTTTTCAGGTATTAATTTTGCTGAAAGGCCTTGGTCCCAGTCATTCCATCATAAACAAGGGGTTGGTGCTTTACTGTACGGCTAACGTTCCAGTCTGATATTCTGTATGTGCAGGAGCTGTGAAGGATTCAGTACTGGGGTGACAACCATCCCAGGGGACCCAAATAGTCAATTAGAATGTGACTTTTTTTTTTTTAAAGAAAAAGACAACTACAAGGAATCTTGCAAATTAATATATACTTGCAAACCACATAAGTGTGAGAAAAAAAAGCAAGAGTACTTTGGGGGGGGCGTATATTGAGAGCTTCCCTGGGGGCTGAGTCAGTAAAGAACCCACTGCAGTGCAGGAGACTGTCTGCAATGCAGGAGATCTGGATTCGATCCTTGGGTTGAGAAGATTCCCTGGAAAAGGGAATGGCAACCCACTCCAGTATCCTTGCCTGGGAAATCCTATGGACAGAGGAACCTGGTGGGCTACAGCCCATGGGGTCACAAAGAGTTGGACACAACTGAGTGCCTAAACCACCACCACCACCACCCAGGCTTAGGAGACATTTTCCTGAGGATGTGGCATTTGGGTGTCCATCTGGAGAGGAGGCAGATGTTAAGATGCTAGTGGAGTGTAGGGGTTGAGGATGGAAGGGGAGAGAGCTCAGGCAGAGGGGACAGCGTGCGCAAAGGCCCTGAGACAGGAAGGAGCACCATGCTTTGGAGAAGATGAAAGGCCATTGTAACAGGGAAACAATACTGCAAGTGGGAATGGATAAGAGTGGACAGCCTCCTGGGCCCAGGTGAGGGTTCCCCTCCCTCCTGGGAGAAACAGGGTGCTTCAGAGCATTTTGGGTGGGCAAGGATGAGATCAGAGTGGTGCTTTCAGTAAAGTCCTGGACCACAGAGAATAAGGTATGCAGCATGGGATGGGGGCAGTAGTGACCACAAGGATGCTGGGACCTGTGCTAGAGGTGGAAACTAGAGTAGAGCTGGCTGACTGTAATGAAGAACTAATAGTCTTTCCTAACTAAAAAGGTCACTCTGTTTTTTTTCTCTTTCTTCCACAATTTTCTCTTTTTATTGGTTTTAAACACCTCTTATTTGGAAATAATTTCAAATTTCTAGATAAGTTTCAAGAATAAGAATAGGAGAGAAAACATTCTTATGCCCTCTGCCCAGATTGCTAACATTAAAAATTACTTTTAATTTCAAAAGCAGAACTTTCTCTTTGTAAAAATTCTGAAATATGTAATGTACAAAGGAGCAATCTTCCCTGTTTCCAATCCCCAGGGATACCACTTTTATGGATTTGGAATATATCTTTCCATACCTCTTTCTAAACTGTTTGCCAGGCAGACAAGTCAGGTAGCTATCCTGGGGCAGGGGCACTGTGGGTTGAGAGTTCTGGGTCTGAAGACTCATTTCTGTTGGGCACCTTGATTGCTCAAGGACAGAGAGTGAAATGAGATGATTAAAGGGTGAAGATGGTGGCCTGGGCAGGTAAGGACAGTGGGCAGTATGAGCAGAGAGGTCAGAGGGGAAACCTCCTGGACTCTTAGAGGCCCTAGAGGCCTTTATTCCCTCCCCACCCCGCCCCACTGTCCTCTGGAGTTTCTACATTGCCACATCTCCTTGGAGTCAGAGTTGAAGGGCCCAGTGGCAGAAAGGGTACATGTGGAATCATTAAAAGAAGCATAAAGGGACCCGAGCCATCTTGAGTGGAAGGGGATTGGGAACCCAAAGGCTTAGTTTGGTTATTGCAACCCCAGCCTGTGAGCTGGGTCTCGTGGGGAGATCAGAAAGGCTGGGGGAGGCCCCCATCACCACTCTGCACACTGTGTCCCTCCAGAGAGGGGACAAAGGATGTCCACAGGTCTGCGCTGGTCCCAGTGGCTGCTGATGCCTATGCTGTTTCCCCAGCTCCTTGGTTGGCTTGATGGGAACGTTCAATGAGAAAGCTGAACAGCTGGTGGAGATCCTGGAAGCCCAAGCGGATGGTCAGACCCCAGTGTCCATGCAAGACATGCTGACCTGTGCCACCATGGACATCCTGGCCAAGGTGATGGGAGGATGGTGGGGTGGGGGTGGGGCAGGCCACACCAGCAATGGGCTCTTCTCCCTCTCTTTTCCCTTCCTTGCTTCCCTCCCCTCCCTCCTGCTCCTCCACATATCAGCCACCCCTTCTCTGGGCTGGGAGGGTCATCTCCTTTATTTCCTGAACATCGGGAACAACCTGTAGTGAGACCAGAACTACTAACTCATTCTCTAGAAATGGACATGAAGAAATGCAGGGACTGGCTCTTGGCTGGTCAGTAGATGTGTATAAGAGACAGCCGCTGAGCATACACACTGCCCTCAAGGAACAAGCGTTCGGCGTCCTGCCTTCAGATGGCCGCGACCCCTGGAAGTTCCACGACCTAGAGGGGTCTGTCTGCTCTCCCTGCCTGCCTCTCCCCTGCTCCACAGGGCCGGCCAGTGCGGGCCTGTGGCTGCTTCTCACCACCACATGCAGGCATCTCCCAGCCCTAGGGAGAGGCTGGTGCAGTCTCTGAGCTGGGATAGACGTCCAGCTTGCAGTGGGCGTGGGGGGTCTCCTCTATGCTTGACCCAGCTCTTAAACCTTGGCTCTCTCTCTGGCAGTCTGTAACCCACACACCGCGAACACTCATGCCTGTGGTGGGGACTGTCCCCCGCTGTACCTGGAAAGGAGGTATACAGGCTTTCTCTATTTTCCCCAAATCTCTCAGGATTCTGGCCCACGAGTGGGGCTGGGGAGTGTCCTTTTCTCAGAAACCCAGCAACTTTAAACTCTTTGGACGCCTCCTCCCTGGATTGGAGGATCTTTATCTGGAGGAGAACCGGGGCGGGGGCGTGGGGTGGGGAGGCGCACCTGGCCCTTTCCATCTACTCCTTTCATCCTGGGTCGCTCCTGAATATAAAAGTTGAGAGCTAAAAAGCCCCAGACGGAAGAGCTGGGCTCTTCTTGGATTATACCTGGATCGGTAAGAAGAAACAGGTTATAAAAGGGAAGGAGGTGGGCCCAGATAACTTCAAACCCAGGTAAAACCCGGAGAGCAGGCATAGTTCAAAAATTCACTGGGAGTTTGGATTTAGAATAACATAAGGAAGGCTGCATTTCAGGGGAAACACATCTTGTCAAGGAAAGAAGCCTAGGTTCCTTGAGTGGCTCTTATGTGCCACTTAATCCTATCACATCCCACAGGGTCAGGATTGTCACAGGTTGTTGTAAAGAGCGGATGGATGGCACAATGCACGCAGTGCTTGCCCGGGGTCTTCAATCCTCCCATCCCCCGCATGTGACCTCACCCTTCTGTCTCCCCCAGGCAGCTTTTGGGATAGAGACCAGCATGCTGCTGGGTGCCCAGAAGCCTCTGTCTCAGAAAGTGAAACTGATCCTGGAGGGCATCAGCGCATCCCGGAACACTCTGGCGAAGGTACCAGGCATCATGGCTTGTCTTGTCCTCATTTGCTGGAGCAATTCCTCCAGTGATTTTTTTTTCCCAGAATGGGTTTTGAGTTCTGATATGTCTGAAGTGACTTCCGAATCAGTCAGGATTTGCATACATCCCCTAAAGTAGAGGCAGAAAATCAAAATGGTTTAAGAAGATTAGGAGTAAGTCTTTCTCGTATGTGAAATGATCCTGAAGCAGGTAGCCCAGGATGGCAATGATGACTCCACAATGTCAGATGTTCCTGGATTTTCATTCTGTCTTTCTGCTCCAGTGTCTTTAGCATACCACCTCATTGTAATAAGATAGCTGCTGCAGCTCCAGCTATCACCTCCTTGTTCCAGGCATGAAGGAAGAGGAAGGGGGGAAGGTGGTACTATTACTGAACCAAATTTGAGTCTGCTTGCCTACACACAGTAAAGCCCATCTTATTGATACTGGGTTGTGGTAAAGGAAAGTGCAGTGTTTATTGCAGGGCACCAAGCAAGGAGTGCTAGTGCCTAAAAAGCCTGAACTCCCCTAAGGCTTTCAAGGAAAGATTTCAAAAGACAGAGTGAGAGAGAGGAGTTGTGGGGTGTGAGATCTTTGCATAGATATTATGACTTGCTGGTGGTGAGGTAATCAGGAAGCAACATTATCAGACTTCTGGTTCTGCCTGGCCTGGGGTCTATGTGCTTATGGACAGCATACTGCTACCCTTCTCCACCGGAGGAAGTATCTGCAAAACAACTCTAAAGATATGGCTCCAAATATGATCTATAGCCCCTGAGGAGGAACTGAATGTCCTTGACCTTATTTAATGGCTATTTTTATTTTGTCTTCCTTGGCTGTTTCCTTTCTTTCTGCATTTTCTCACTTCTCTGATTAAAGTTCCCCTTTGGAACTTGGGGAAGACCTGGGAGGCTGAAGTTTTCCTATCGACGAGAGGCAGGAGGAGGATGGCAGGGGCAGGAGGGGCTGGGTTCTGCTCTGGAAGATCCCTTAGGGTTGCCCTCAGCTACAGCACTCGAGCTGATCCCCAGACAGATGCCCTCCTGTTCCCTGGGACTTCAGACTCTGCTTAGAATCCCCTGATGCCACTGCGTCTGTTCAGCGGTTAATTCCACTCCACTTCCCTCTGGCTTCTGTCCACTTTCCGCCTTCAGTGTAATCCTAACTGTATACATCCTTCAGGAATCCTTAAAATATATATACATATAATTTATTTTTGGCTATACCACCCACGACATATGGGACCTTGTTAACAGTTTCCTGACCAGAGATTGCGCCCACACCCCCCTGCAGTGGAAGAAGCATGGAGTCTTAATCACCGGATCACCAGGGAAGTTTCCCCCAGGAATCCTTTCCTATTTTCCAGTGCTCCATGGATTTTTTTTTTAAATAATTAATTTATTTTTAATTGAAGGACAATTGCTTTACAGTATTATGTAGGTTTCTGCCAAACATCAACATGAATCAGCCATAGGTATACACACATCTCCTCCTTTTTGAAACTTCCTCCCACCTCCCTCCCTTTCGCACCGGGAGATTGTTTCAGATCCCTGCTTTGCGTTCCCTGGGTCATACAGCAAATTCCCGTTGGCTATCTATTTTACATATGACAACGTATGTTTCCAGGTTACTCTCTCCATACATCCCACCGTCTTCTTCCTCCCCCTACCCCAACCCCAGCACCACCGCCCCACCCCCAACTCCCCATCTGTCCATAAATCTTGTTTTCTGTGTCTGTGTCCCCAGTGGTCCGTGGATATTTTAAGGCATCTTTCCCAACATTTCTAGGG
>SJYR01000268.1:748535-759356 GCA_006410655.1 Kobus ellipsiprymnus | reverse complement strand
TGCCTATCTTCCCCTTCCCCCCACTCCCTTCCCCCTCCAAAAACCTTTCTGACCCCAAAAGCAGCCACTCCGTTTCCCCAGCTAGCCTGCCCCCAGCTCACACATGCACCTTCTCCCAGGACCATCTGCTTTGAGTCTATTTCAGTCGTGAAACCCGGAAGCTCCAAGAGGGCAGGGCCTTGGCTGTTTCCCTCCTGAGATGTGTGCAGGGCCTGGCCAGGGGCTGGCACTGAGGACTGAACCGAATTCCAAGCCAAGTGCTGAGGGATCGCTTGTCTTCCGCTGGCCAGACAAAGGCGGGCCTCCCTGGGGAGGTGGCATTTGAGCGGGGGCTGTTGCTTTCCTTAAATACAGACAGGGTCCCTCAGGGACTGGGCCCCAGACGGGCTGAGCCAAACGCCAAGGACAGGCTGGGGGCGGGGAGCTCTGGGGACGTGGGGAAGGGCCCATTAGGGCAACCGCTGTCATGCCCAGCAGTGTCATGCCCAGCAGAAAGGGCAGACTGAACGTTTGCCTGGGAGCATAAAATAACACATAGGGCTTCCCAGGTGGCGCTAGTGGTAAGGAATGCACCTGCCAATGAAGGAGAGGCAAGAAACATGGGTTCCATCCCTGGGTAGGGAAGAGCCCCTGGAAAAGGAAATGGCAACCCACTCCAGTATTTTAGCCTGAAAAATCCCTGTTTGAATCCCAGTTCAAGCAACAGGGTTTGAACTGTGGGGGCCCCTTACACGTGGATTTCTTCCACTAAGTACTGGCCGCAGCACCGCATGGTCCCCAGTGGGTTGAGTCCAGAGATGTGGAACCACGGACACGGAGGACCAATTGTCCAAACTTAGATTTTTGACTATGCGGAGGGTCGGTGCTCCAACTCCTGTGTTGTGCAAGGGTCAACTGTAGCTTATTGGTGTTTAATAATACATAATAAAAATATAATTATAAAAATAAATAAAATGAAAATACATAATAGTATTTATTAAAAATTTGGAATAAACAGAAAAGTTTAATTAATTATTACAATAAATCCAAGGACTTCCCTAGCAGTCCACTGGTTAAGACTCCACACTCCAGTGCAGGGGGTGTGGGGTCGATCCCTGGTTGAGGAACTAAGATCCCACATGCTGCATGGCATGGGCAAAAAAATCAACAACAATAAAGCCACTCGTGGTGCCCCCGTCCGCCCAGCGACAGTTCGTGGTTAGTTCCTGAATTTCACCGTCTGTATTATCATGACATTGCTCCCCATTTCTGCAACCTCTTCCCAAGTCCATTCATTCCTTTTTTCTTAAACGTTTTTATTTTGTATTGGGGTATAGCTGATTAACAATGTGGGAGTTTCAGGTGAACAGTGAAGGTGCTCTGTCATACATATACATGTATCCATTCTCCTCCAAACCCCCGCCCCTCTCATTCTTTTTTAAATATTGTGGCTGTGTGTGTGTGTGTATCATATATATTATATCACATATATAATAAAGTTTACCATTTAAACTATTTTCAAGTGTGTAGTCCAGTGGCATTAAGTACATTCACAGTCAGGCAGCCATCCCCACCATCCATCCCCAGAACATTCCAGCATCCCAAACAGAAACCGTCCCCATTAAGGACTAACTCCCCACTCCCTGCCTCCCTCCCTCCAGCCCCTGGCTACCACCATTCTATTTCCTGTCTCTGTAAATCTGACTCCTCCAGGTACCTCCCACAAGTGGAATCATACAGCATTTGTCCTTTTTCGCTTGGTTTCTTTCACTCAGCATAACGTCCCTGAGGTTCAGCCATGTGGCAGCATGCGGCGGAATGCCCTTCCCTTTGAAGTCTGAGCGATACTCCATCGTATGGATGAACCACCTCTTGTCTGTCCATTCATCCATCAGTTGACACTGGGGTTGCTTCCAGCTTTGGGCTATTGTGAATTGTGTTGCTACAGACGTCGGTGTGCAAATATCTATTTGAGACCCGACTTTCAGTTGTTTTGGTTATTAAGCACCAAAAGAGGTGGGATTACCATCGCATGGTAATTCTGTGTTTAATTTTTTAGCAGCCTCCGTACCATTTTCCATAGCAGCTGCGCGATTTTACATTCTCATCAGCAGTGCACAAGGGTTCTGGTTTTTCCACATCCTCACAACCCTTGTTATTTTCTGCCTCTGGCATGGGTAGGAAGTGGTCCAGGTCCATTTTCACTGCTACATATTATTGTTTAAAAATTTATTTATTTTTGATTGGAGGATGATTGCTTTACAATATTGTGTACGTTTCTGCCATACATCCACATGAATCAGTCGTAGGTATACATGTGTCCCCTCCTTCCTGAACCTCTCTCCCTCTCCCACCCATCCCACCCCCTCTAGGTAGTCACAGAGCACTGGGTTTGAGCTCCCTGCGTCGTACAGAAAATTCCCACTGGCTGTACGCTTTACATACGATAACGTGTATGTTTCGATGCTACTCTGTTCGTTCCGCCCTCTCCTCCCCCGCTGTGTGCACCAGTCGGTTCTCTGTGTCTGCATCTCTATGGCTGCCCTGCAAACAGGCTCATCAGTACCATCGTTCTGGATTCCCGGTGTACGCGCTAGTATATGATAGTTGTTTTTCTCCTGCTGACTTACTTCCCTCTGTATAACAGCCTCTACAGTGTGCATCCTAAGGCCGGTACCTGTATCGTTCACTCTGCCGTTTCCAGCTGCTTTGAGCCTAGCTAAAATAGGCCTCCTTGTGCTTTATTTTTTCCGAGGTGTAAAGAAAATTCAGCTTGCATTTCATAAGGATGGTATCAAATTTATATATTTGAGAGAATGGGGTTCTGAGAATAATTCTCATTATAAAGAATTTATAATCCTGAGAGAATGGGCGTCAATGTAATATTAAGTCTCCCAAACAAAGACGGAATTTAATCTCCATTTATGCAATAGGCATCTTTGTGCAAAGACCCTCTTCTGAGGTGGTTTACCTCCTGCAGCCAATTCCAAGCAGCACACAACGATGGGTGGATGTTTTGAGGACCAGAAATATAGTTCCCGACTGCTTGGGCATCTGGGTTTGGACGTGGCGGTTCCTCCAAGAACAGGGTCCGAGGGGCAGTGTGTGCAGCGCAGGGGGGCCCCAGGCCTCTCTCGTCACGCTTCCTGCCATGCCCCCTCTTAACACTCAGGTGGGGACCTCTCCCCTTGGAGACGAACTTGTCTTTGTCTGACCGACAGGCTGCAGGCCGAGGTGGACGAGGTCATTGGGTCCAAGAGGCACCTTGACTGCGAGGACCTGGGGAGACTGCAATACCTGTCTCAGGTGTGGGGGTGGGAGAGAAGCTCCTGGCAGAGGTGGGTGATGGGCTGACCAGGCCTGCTGCCTCCCTGGACCCTGTAGGACAGGGATTTTCCAGTGTCCTGGCTCCTGAGAATCCCCTGGGCGATTAAAGACCCTCCCTGTGTCCAGGCTGCTCCAGACCAAGGATATTAAGCTGCTGGGGGCGAGGCTAAGGCTTCCCAGGTGACCCCAATATGGAAATCAGCCCATTAGTCAAAGGCACTGTGTTTGGGTTTCCCAAGGAGCCTTGGTTCCAAAAGTCTTAGACTTTCCACCAGGGGGCCAGTCTCTGCGGCAGAGTCCCATGAAGTCCCCGACGCAGCACAGGGGGAGGCCTTCCTCCAGCCGCCCTGGGTCCTCGGAGTGGTGGGGGCCCCGGTTCAGGGGAAGGCCTGGCTCCTGGCGCGGTGGCTTTGCTCAACCCCCTCCCCGGGCCTCAGTTTCCCCTTCTGTCCCATGATGGGTTGGACATGGAGATGAGGCTAACCTTACAGGGGCTGGGGACCCAGTCTGGCTGTGGGCACACATGCAGCGCCATGAATGGGAGCAGAGAAGGGTCTGGGACATGCTTCTGGCACTTTCCATGGGGGTTTTCCTGACATCTGTCTCTCATTATCTGCCCATGCGGTGTCTGCAGGTCCTCAAAGAGTCGCTGAGGCTGTACCCGCCTGCATGGGGCACCTTCCGTCTGCTGGAGGAGGAGACCTTGATTGACGGGGTCCGAGTTCCCGGCAACACGCCGCTCCTGGTGCGTGGGGGCCCTGCCTGCCCACCCCCGCGCGGCCGGCTCTGGGCTGTCCTCTGAGGTCGGGGGCTCCGCCCTAGCCACCCTGTGCCTTCTCACTTGAGTCTAACCATAACCCTGTGACGTGCTTTCTCTCCCCGCCACACTGTCCAGCGTGAGATTCCAGTGGGTGCTTTTACAACGGAGAGGCCTCATTTACAGCTGAGGCCACTGAGGCTCAGAGAGGTTAGGTTACTTTCCTGAGGTCACACAGCTAGCAAGGGGCAGATACCGGGATGTGCCCGGTTTCTGAGCTGGCCCAAATTTGCCCCAGTTCCTTTTCTGTCCACAGCTCCTTCTTCCACTAAGGCTGACTTCTCCCCCAGCCGCCTTTAATTTTGTTTCTCTGGCTGTTTCCTCATTCATTCATCCAGGCTCCATTCATGCACAATGACCTCCATAAACTCACTACCCCACCCCGCAAAAAACTAGAATGTAACCAGCTGTGTATACACGGCTCTCCTGGTTCCCCCCAGAAGCTGTCACTCCCCTGAACTCTCTGCTTGCCACCCCCTCACCTTTGTGTGTGTGTGTGTGTGTGTGTGTGTGTGTGTGTATCCACACAACAGTATGCTCTTTACTTGCTTTCTGACTCAGCACAACGTCCATTAAGATTGTGTAGACTTCCACGTGCGGCTGTAGGCTGTCCGTTTTCACTGCCCTGTAACGTGGCATCAGTCATTCTGGATTGCTCTGTGTTGTGCTGAGTCCTTTCAGTCGTCTCTGACCCTTTGTGACCCCATGGACCATAGCCCGCCAGACCCCTCTGTCCATGGGATTCTCCAGGCCAGAATACTGGAGTGGGTTGCCATTTCCTTCTCCAGGGGAGCTTCCTGACCCAGGGATCGAACCCGGGTCTCTTACGTCTCCTGCACTGGCAGGCGGGTTCTTTGCCTGGGAAGCACCATATTGGATTAAGGGCCCCAATGACCTCATTTTCACTTAATTACCTCTTTAAAGAGCTTATCTCTAAATACAGTCACATTCTGAAGTTAACTTCAGCATATGAATTTTAGGGCACACAATTCAGCCCAAATAGGACCCAGTTTTATTTTCACAAAGAATGCTGTGTCCCACCTGCTGAGCGGCTCCCCTGGCCCCAGGGCCTGGCCACAGTCTCCCCTGCACACACCAAAGCTTCAGCCATGCATGCTTCTTTATCCTGTTTATCTGCGCTTTTTTAAAACTGCCAGCTACTGCAGTGACCGTCTCTTCAGAGTGCCCTTAC
The DNA here is from genome assembly GCA_006410655.1 of Kobus ellipsiprymnus. NCBI lineage: Eukaryota > Metazoa > Chordata > Mammalia > Artiodactyla > Bovidae > Kobus > Kobus ellipsiprymnus. Next base: position 754,041 of record SJYR01000268.1, on the reverse strand, counting down.
GTCTGGCAGGGCGAGGACCCGGGGCTGACTCTCAACCCCCGTGTCCAACCTGAACCCCGTGACCCTGAGTGGGCAGACCCGGGCTCCAACCCCAGCCCTGCTCCCTGCTGGCTGAGTCATCTCAGGCAAGACCTGAACTTCCGAGCCTCAGTACCATCCTGGCAAGATAGGGAAGCTGGTACCTGAGTCAACAGGATAATGTACATCCTCTGCCTGGCAAAACACCCTGGCATGTAGTAGGCACCTTTTGCTGCCCCCAGACCCCTCCCCGTCTTACCCTCCCACTCCAGCCCTGGCAGCCCTGGACCCCACACAGAGAAGGCGCAGCGAAGACTTGGAGAGACACTTTGTGCAGAGGCCAGCACCCAGGGCCCGGGACCGGGGCACAGAGCATCAGCCCCAGTCAGGAGGCACCAGGTATTCAGGTGAAAGACTACTGGGGGGTCGGTGGCAATCCCTGCCCCACTCCACTGAAGCAAGTCTTGTGTTGAAGACAATTGGAATAATAACAGCTCTCAGAAGGATGGCCTTGCCGTAGACCTAAGCTTGCATCTTGTTTTGGCCACTTACTTCCCAGGTGACTTCAGGCATGTCATGTACCTCTGAGCCTCAGTTTCCTCATCTGTAAAATAGGGATAACTGTGGCTCCCCACACAGGGTAAAGCCAAGCATGGGATGATGTAGTGTGCCCAGCTGGTGGGCGATACATTGGACTGCCCTCTTTCTTCCTCTTAGATGCTTTTCAGGGGCCAGTGGAATCCCACCCTGGTCCAGACAGGCGGGTGGGGAGGTGGGCAGGGTGATGGGGAGTCGAAGAGGGTGTACTCTGCTCCAAGTCTCCCCACTGGGTGACTGAAGCAGGTGGGGGAGGTGTGAGGGGACCTACCCTTGGACCCAGAGACAAGCGGACCCTCTGCCCGGCAGTTCAGCACCTACGTCATGGGGCGGATGGACACATACTTTGAGGACCCTCTGACTTTCAACCCGGATCGCTTCGGCCCCAAAGCACCCAAGTAAGTCTGTCTGCAAGCTGTCGGGGAGTGGGGGCCTGGTGGGAGGACGGCCCCAGCAGCCTCTGGTCTGAGCTGCCGTGACCACTGATCACTGCGAGGGAGCTGGGAGCCCCACTCTGCCCCCATTTAGAGGGAAGAAATCACAGCTCAGAGAGGTTAGGTAACTTGCCCAAGGAGGCACAGCCAGCAAGGACTCAGACTGGTTTTAAAGCGTGTGCTTATAACCTGTCCTTTATACTGGAAAGCCCTGTGACTTGGGCAAGTGGCTGAGCCTTCCTCAGCCCGGATGATCCTATCTGAGAAATGGGAATACCAACAGCTCCCTCTAGAGTGACTGCTTTTAAGTACAACAGCTCTGATAGGGTCTGAGTCCAGACCCAGACTGCCTGGAGCAGGACATGTGACCGGCTGAGTAAGCGGACCGAGTGACATAGGATCTTGGGGGAGTGGCCTTGCCTCTCTGAGCCTCAGTTCCTCCATCTGTGAAACGGGACCAATCACAGCTCCTGCTGGAAGGCTCAGTGGAGGATGAAATGAGAAAACGCTGACCCAGAGCTCAGCAGAGTCAGCTGGTGATGTCTTTAGCGTGGTCAAAAGCAGCCCCGGCCCAAAGCCGTCATCACAGGGGTGGCCTCGTCACGACTGCCGCCTCCTGACGCCTCCCTCCCGTTCGCAGGCCCAAGTTCACCTACTTCCCCTTCTCCCTGGGACCCCGCTCCTGCATCGGGCAGCAGTTTGCTCAGGTAGGAGGCCAGCCACGGGGCTTTGGCCCAGAGGTGACCACGGGGTGGTGTCTGGTCTGGGAAGCACTTCAGAGCCCCCTGCTGCTCCAGGGTCCCCGGGGCTGGGGGCTGGGGCCCAGGCAGACATGGCGCCTCACTCCCTCGTCCGCGCCGCTGACTCACCCTCCCCGCCCCCTGCACGCACAGATGGAGGTGAAGGTGGTCATGGCCAAGCTGCTGCAGAGGCTGGAGTTCCGGCTGGTGCCCGGGCAGCGATTCGGGCTGCAGGAGCAGGCCACGCTCAAGCCACTGGACCCTGTGCTGTGCACGCTGCAGCCCCGGGGCTGGCAGCCGGCGCCCCCGCCCCCGCCCTGCTGAGGGCCCCGGGCGGGACCACGCTCCTCGGCCAGGGCCCTGGGCACCCTGCTCCCCCACCCCCATCCCCAGGAGCACCCTCCACACTGGCTCCCAGCGGGCCCTCGGCCCTCCACTGCCTGCTTCACTCCCTCCGAGCTCCCCCTCCCCGCTAACCCAGCCATCCTCCCACCGGCCCCTGCCTAACCCCCAGCTGCCACCCTCACAGACCACTCCCTCTGCCAGACACCCTAACTCTTGCTCACTCCCTAAAGCCCTGTTCAGGTGTCACCTCTTCCAGGAAGCCCTCCTGCCATCCCCCGGCTGGGCCAGGGGCCCCTCCTCTGTGCTCCCCCGCCCGCATCACCTGTGCTACCTCTAACACCACACTGACCACACTGTATCGTGAGTGTCCTTTGACATGACCGACTGCCCTGCCAGGCTCCGAGTGCCTCAAGGGCAGGGCCCGCGTGTGATTCATCTCTGAGCCCCCTGTGCCCACCCAGGGCCTGGCACAGTCGATGCTCAATAAATAAATATGTGTTGATTGCAAAAATGGATGGCCAGACTGGGCCAGGACGCTCTGGCCTCCATTTGCTCATCTGTAAAATGGGGGCCATCTTGAGACTGATCTCTCTGAGGGCTGACATACCTCTGGAAGCTGCCCCTGGAGACGCTCAGACGATGCCACATTGGGAGAAGACTGCCCAGGTTCCCAGGCGGTTTTAGTAGGAGCCCGTTCCCTCGTGTGGAAGACTGTGCTCCTGGGGTGAGGCTGGGACTGTGGGCAATGTTGAGAGCTTGAATTGAGGGGCTCGGGGACCCCGGGGCCTTTGTGGTCTAGTCTACTCCCAACAAGGCCATGGACACCCCAGAGGGCCTCCCACAGGCCGGAGCCCCCAGGACCTCTCTTGGGGGCAGCCTGGTGCCACTGAGCATGAATGCCCACTGCACCCTTTGCATCTCTTGGCACAGGGCTGCCCCTCCCGACCTCTGGGGCCCAGGCAGTGAGACTGCAACCCTGATGGCAGTGGGCAGGTAAAGAAATTTCCCCTTCCTGCTCAGGGCCAAGGGGTGACCAAGGCGCAGGAAAACCTGGCCCCACCATGTCCTCTGGGCTTGTCCAAGGAAAGGGCCACCCCCAGTTTCTCCTTCAGCATTTGGGAGTTTCTCTAGGAAAAAGAAGCTGCCCCCAGACTTCCCTGGTGGTACAGCAGCTAAGAATCTGCCTGCCAGTGCAGGGGACACAGGTTCGATCCCTGGTCTGGGATGATTCTGCATGCTGTGGAGCAGCTAAGCCCAGGCGCCGCAGCTACGGAGCCTGTCGTCTAGAGCCTGTGCTTTGCAACAAGGGAAGCCAGCGCAGTCAGAAGCCTGTGTGCTGCCTCTAGAGAGGAGTCCCCACTCTCCTCAACTAGAAAAAGCCCCACACACCAATGAAGAACCAGCACAAACTGAAACACCAGAAATGAGTTAATTAAAACCAGAAAGAAAGAAAGCAACTGCCCTGGGCCCCCTGCCTGGGCTACGTGCCCCAGACAGACTCCCCGCCCCCTCGCCCCGCTATACCCAGGAGGGTGTGGATTTGGGGTGTCCTGTATGTCTGTTTGCTGTACGTCTGCTCCTCAACCCTTGCTGCAGTCTTGAATAATGGCTCCCAGGGATCTTCCCATTTAGCAGATGAGAAAACTGAGGCTCGGGGGAGGCAGTGACCTGCTTGGCCCTGGGATAGAGCCGCTAGACATGGGAACCTACAGTAAGAGCGGCTGCACCTGCGCCTTTGGGCAGGGGGTCAGGCCTCCGGGTGCGGCTGCGGCTGCAGACTCCTTGCTGAGTGAAGGTCCTACGCTCTCCCAGCCCCCTGCCAGACCTGAGCTCTAAGCTGGGCCCTTATCAAGCTACACACTACCCCCTCAGTATCCATCTACCTGCCTTGGGGGGAGGGGGCATCCAGGGGAAGGCCAGAACCTTCTGTGGTTCTGAGACGGCTGTGCCAGCTGGACCAGCCTATGGGGTGGGGACCGGAAACTTTTCTTTTTAAGGCCCCCCCCCAACCCCGCCCCAACCAGGAGATCCAAGCTTCCCTGGTGGCTCAGCGGGTAAAGAATCCACCTGCAATGAGGGAGACCTGGGTTCGGTCCCTGGGTTGGGAAGATCCCCTGGAGAAGGGAAAGGCTACCCACTCCAAGTATTCTGGTCTGGAGAATTCCATGGACTGTATAGTCCATGGGGTCACAAAGAGTCGGACACGACTGAGCGACTTTCGCATCACAGGAGTCCCCAGGGTGCGCAGGGCTGGTACCAGCCCCTGGAGCCCAGACAAGATGGACGGAATTAAGACCAAGGTCCTGCAGCCCGACCTCCTGGGGTCAAATGCTACCCTATCTGTCACTGGTTATGAGGCTTGGCCCCCAGTCTCCCCATTATAATGGAGGACAGATAATATTACCCACATCCTAAGGTTGGTGCAAGAGTTAAGAGCGTCCTCCGAGGATGGTGCCCCGCGCAGAGTCTTCCCCAGTGGGCGATGGCTGCACACCCAACTGCGGCGGCATCTTGACTGCTGTTCCTACCAGAGAGGGGGAGGCCGGGCCGTGCAGTTCCCAGAAAGGACGCGTGGTGGCGCCTCGGCGCAGCGCTCCGATCCGCGTCCGACCCCCGGCCGTGTGGACGATGCCTCTCCGTCGCTCCGAGGGTCCGGAGGTCCGGAGGGCCAGGGACTCGAGGCGACGCCAGCAAGCCCAGCCTCCCGAAGGAGCGGTCAGGGCGAGAGGGTGTGACGCTGGCCGCCCCCCGGTCGGGCGCGGGTGGTCTGGGGCTTTCAGTGACCCTGGGATGGCGGTGGGGAGGCGGGCATCGCGGTCCCCATTGCAGAGCCGGGGCCACTAAGACGGGCGAAGGTCATGCTGGTGGGGCGGCTAGGGCGCTGCCACGCGTGGGGGTGCGGCGATCACTCGGTGCCTCCCTCTTCCCTCTCCGGTGGGGAGGCCTGGGTCTGGCGGGGGCGATGCTGGCAGGCCCGTGGTGGGACGAACTGGGCCGTTTGGACTGACCCAGAAAGGGCACGGGGGTTCGGGGGGGTGTTGGGGAGAGAAATGCGTGAAGCTGAGTCCGGGGTCAGGCTGTTTGCTGCCGCCGCACCAGGTGGCTCTGGTCTCCTCCCTGCCCTGCCGTTCCTTCCCGCAGGAGGGTGGGCAGCGACGGTCCTTTCCCGGCTCGCCGCCTGTCAGCCTGGACAAGGTGTGACGGGTCTACACGCTCACCCTCAGGACGCTTCCAGCCTGCACACTCACCCGAGCGCCCCGATTCCCCAGTGCTGAGCTGCGGCAACACCCCGAGTGCATTTTATGCTCCCTGGACGTCATCTCCCTGTGCCCTCCCCACCCCCAAGGGTCTGGAGATTCGGGGGGGGGGGGG
>SJYR01000268.1:727318-743302 GCA_006410655.1 Kobus ellipsiprymnus | reverse complement strand
GTCTCCAGGTTGGGAAAGGTCTCACTGCCAATGGAAGAACTGCTGGATGCCTTGGAATGCCATTCCCTGCCTGCCCCTCATTTTCTGAGGCACCAAAATCTGCCCCCTCCTCCAGGAAGCCTCCCCTAGCTTCCCCAGCGCTGAATGCTCCCCTTCCACTCGGACCAACCTTCTCTCATTGAGGTCACTACACCTTCAAGGACCCATGTCACTCTCCAGTTGAGCTTTCCTGCCTCTTACTTTCACACCTACTGGTCTCTCTTCCTGGAATGTCCTCTCATCCCCTGAAAAAAGCTTTCTTATCAGTCAAATATGGATCTCAAATGCCAGCTCTTCCAGGAAGCCCTCCAGGATTTCTCTGACTGGAGTTGATACCAGCCTTCCTTTTCAGTCACTGCGCTCCCTTTGTGCTGACCTCAGGCCTGGGTGGTGGGTAGGGATGGGCAGCCATGGGCACCCAGCCCTGGGAACTCAGCCCAGAGCCCTCCACCTGCCTCATTGCCCTGGTCTCTGGTCCTTGTAGGGAACCCAGGAGCAGAAGTGGGTTGGCTCTTAAGGCAAGCACAGAGCAAGTGCATACTAAGGGCTTGCTGCAGTATGTTCACTCAACTGATATTTCCTGAGCACCCTCTCTGTGTCAGACAGAGTCACATAGCTGCCCTTGGGGGTCCTTTTCCATCCCCCAGCACACGTGGAGCAGTTAGAACAGTAGGGCCCCTGCTGTCCTCGGCTCTCTTCTCCCAGACGAAGGAAGGGACACACCTTCTGGCCACCTTGGAGCCAGCTGGCTCCAGAGCCCAGCTCCGGTCATACCCCCAACCTGCCGAGGGGTCTCGGATGGCTCATTCCCTCCGTGACATGGAAACAATAGGGGTGGCTGCCCAGGAGAGCCAAGAGAGGGGACAAGTGTGGCAGCTCTGGGTGGCCTCACTCACCCTCATCCTTCTCCAAGGACCCTAAGTGCCCCTCACTGGGGGGATGGGACCAGTCCCCAGGAGAGAGCTTGCAGGCACTCTGGGGTCCCAGGCTGGCAGAGAGGGGTCTCGCAGCCTGACTGAGTGCCCGGGGGGCAGCGGTCTCTCGGGCAACCTTCTGAGTCTGCCAGAGAGGCTGGGGGTAGGGGAGGGCAGTGCCCAGATTTATCCACCAATCCCGCAGGCTCCTGGCCCTGGAGCTCCTTATCTGCCCGGCCCAGCATGGGGCGGAGGGGGGGGCAGTGGTGGTGGCTGGGCCTGCCAGGGCGGGACGCCGCCTAGGAACTGGACGCAGCCGGGAGCCCCACCAGGTGGGCGACAGCCGCTGAGGTCCCCGAGCGTCCCCACGGGCTGTGGCCGGCTGCCTGCTCATCTCCCGCACCATGTCGGACGGCGAGGGCCCCTCAGCCGGTGAGTGGCAGCGCTATATTTACCCACCGCGGCTCCGGTTGCAGAGCCAAGGCCACTGGTCACCGAGGACGCGGCCCCCCCGCCCCCCACAGCAGCCTGCAGGCAGCTGCGGGGCTGGACCCCCTTCCTCGAGCCCGATGCCTGGGGCGGGGCGGGGGGTGGTGGCTGTGCGTATGGCGGGAGGTGCGTGACTCTCAAAGTTCAGTGGTGCCGCAGCCCCGGCTTCCCTGTGGGCGAGAGCAGGAAGCTGTTTCTGCCGCGGACCCTCCGGACTGTCATCTGGGCCTCGGATCTGACCCACCCGTGGCGCAGGGGCCCGGCTGCCGTTGGACCCTGAGTGGGCGCAGGGGGCGGCTTCTGGAACCACGTGCAAATGAGTGTGTGTATAAACATTTACTTGGTGATGGGGGACAGGGGAGCGCACAGCTTCCATTAGACCTCCCAGAGGTCTGAGACCAGGAAGTTCTGAGCTTCTAGTCTGCCTACACGAGACAGACTCCCTCCACCCAGGGGTGCCCAAACCCTCTAGGTTGGAAATGGCCAGGGACCCAGGCAGGCGGAGGGGTGGTCAGACACGGGGGTCTGCCCACATGCCTTCTGGCCTGCCCGAGGCGAGGGGCTACCGTGGGGGCTGGCTGCCCGTGTCTCTGGCTGGTGGCCCTGGCTCTGTCCAGCTGAAGATGAGTTCTGATGTGGATGTCACCCTGAACCTGCCTGGGGTGGGGTGGGGTTGGGGGAGCAGCTGGAGACGGCTTAATTCAGGGAACATTTCGGGGACTCTGGAGTCAGGCTGCCCAAGTTCCGATTCCCGTTCCTTCACTTCCAAGTTGGATGACCTTGGGCGAGTGGCTGAATGGCCCGGAGCCTCAGTGGCTCCAGGTGAGGAAGGAGGCAGTGAAAACGAACCCCCAGGTGGTTGTGAAGATTGACAGAGAGGATGCATGCAAGCATCTGCAGGTGTGCGGTGAGCGCTTAGCGGTGTCTTTGTGGGAACGGCAAGTGGGGGGTCCCGGGCTGGTGCCAGAAGCCCTCGGGTCTGGACAGCCCTGCCGGGCCCCCTCTGGCCGCGCCTCGTTGCCTTAGCCATGACTGTGGCCCACGGATTCCTTACCCGTCAAACGCCACTATGGAGAATCTGGACACGTCAGACTGTGATGGAGAGAGGGCCTCTGGGTGAGCTGGGGGCAACAGCGTGAGACCCCACCCTGCACGGTGTCTGCCGGACGGTTCCCTGCCTGGGCCTGGCCGGGTCAGGCGTGGAACAGAGTGTGTGTGTGTGTATGTGTGTGTGTTTGGGGAGGGGGATACTGACAAAGCTGGCCTGACCTCACCCTCTTCTGCTGGGCGCCAGTGGCGTGGACTGCCAGGAATTGTCCGTCGTGGTTGTAAAGGAGCCAGCATGGGGCGGGGGGGTACAGGGGGTGCAGACAGGCCCTTTTCTGGCTGGCTCTGCCCACACCTGACACCAACCCGGAATAGCTCTCTCCCTCCGCCGGGGACATGGCCCTGCTTTTAGCAGCTTATAAAACCACCCTGCTGTGGGGATGGGTATTTCAGGAAGCCCAGGACAATATTAACCCATCAGGGTGATGGAATGGGTACTGAGCATGTGTGTGTGTGTGGCGTGGAGCCTGGGGGCAAGACGGCCTTCTCTGTCGGGGTTGGGAGAAGGGCCGCTGGATTGGAGGCTGGCAGGCAGCATCCTTGCCCTGCCCACCCTGGCCTCCCGCCTGCAGGGTACTGTGTGGCCGTCTTTGCTGTCTGATGTGCTGGGCTGTGATCACTCCAGGTTGGCAAGAGTAAAGACAGCTCCTGGGTGCAGGGATGCATGCTTGCTTAAGGCAAGAGCTAGGGATCGGGGTGGGAGTGGAATCTTCCTGGGTGTGTCGTCTGCAATTCCAGTCTTTCTCTGATCCCTTCTGTGCAGCAGCGACTGGGCCAGGCAGGATGCTGTGAAATATTTCCACCTGTTCTCAGTAACCAGTCTCTGTGCCGTGTGGACAGCAGGAAAAGTTCTCAGCTCCGTGCCCACAACCTGTGTGACCTTGGGCGGATTACTCAAGGGCGCAGAACCTCAGTTTCCTCATCTGTTAAATGGGGACAATAATAGGATGTCAGCGCTTTAAGTTCCAGGGAGAATTAAGTGACCAAGAGCATGCAGCACACTGAGAATCGTGCCAGGCTTATTGTCAGCTGTTGTTTCTATTATTCAACCAGTCAATGAGCCGTGGCCCAAAAAAGGAAGCAAAGGGACCAAGCCATCTGCTGCGTCTTGTGTCCCAACCGTTGTGGATGCGCCGTCTGTTTAATCCCTGGAGATCGGTGGCGTGGACTTCACTGTATAACTAAGGAAACCAAAGCTCAGAGAGACAAACAGACTTGCCCAAAGTTGCCCAGCTGGTCAGTGGTAGAGCTGGGCTTCAAACCCAGCTTCCTAGGCCCTGTCTGTGCAGAGCTCAGGTCGGATGCCTTTTCTAGGAAATCCCACCCTGCTCCCCTGGGGGTGGGGAGGCTGGCCATCTTGCAGGACTTTTCGGCTCTCCTCTGAGCAATGGCCGTCCTCATCTGGGAGACTGCTAGCCCAACATTGCCTCCAATGATTCGGAGCCTGTCAAAAATCGTGGTGCCCTGCCAGGGTTGTCAGGACGATTCCCCAGCCCAGGAGCCCAGTGGCAGGTGGCCCGCTCCAGGATTTATGGCCCTGAGCCTGGGCAGGGGAGCCTGGAGGCTAAGCTTACCAGGAGTCAGCGTCATATTTATAGCAGGAGCTCGCCTGCACCGAGAACTGCCATCCTGTCACCGGGTCCAGTGAAGGTGCTTCCCCTAAAGTCGCCTGGCTTCCAGACTTGGCTCTGTCCCTTGGTGACACGGAGGGCTGGATGGGTCACTTCCGCCCTGCAGCCCAGCTTCCTCATCCGTACAGTGGGGCCTTGCCACGTCCCTCACTGGAGACGGTGTGTGTAGGTGCCATCATGGGCCTGGGTAGAGGGGCTCCTCACATCCTGGGTCCGCTGCTTGTCTTTCCTGCCTCTGAGCTTGCAGTACCTCTGACCTCTCAGCTCTGGAGCTCCACAGGAAGAGAGTCCAGCCCCTGTGCCGTCCGATCCTCCCATGTTTGGGGAAGTTTCCAGCAAAGCAGCTTTCTAATTCCAAGCACCGAAGAACAGGCCACTGGATTTGCAGCAGAGCGCCCGAGTGTAGGTCCATCAGAGCCTGGGGCCTGAATCCCTGCTCTGCCGTTCCCTGGCTCTGTGGCTTTGGGCAAATCAGTTAACCTCTCTGAGCCTCAGTGATGGGTAGACATTTGTCCTGCCCTGGAGGCTGTGGCAAGGATGGACACCCCTAACCCGAGGAAGCGCTCAGCCAGCAAAGTGACCTTCTTCCTCCTCCTGTAAAACCTTCCATCAATCCCACTGCCCGCCCACCCCAGCCCCCAGCCCTGGGGGCTGCAGTCACATTGTTTGCACAGTGGGAAGTGGTTTTTCTGGGGCAGGTGGTGGCTGATGTTGGGGTGGCCACCCCGTTTCTCACTCGGCTCCTGGCATCCCAGAGCCCGGAGACAACCTGCCCGAGCTTCCTGCTCCGGTCATCACAGCGGGCCCCCTGCCAGGGCGCAGGGAGCCGCCACCTCCCTCCGAGTTACGGCCTGTGTTTTGCTCTCCTCTGCGGTTACCGACTGGCCTCAGGGCCGGGGTCTCTGCCGAGCATCTCCACGAGGAGATAACAGCAAAATGCTTTTACTATTCAGGCCCCACTCTTGGAGAGGAAGGGTCTTCTCCCAGGAGAGAGGGGCTTGGCCCCAGGCCTCAGCATCTCTCTACCTGGCTCCCCTCTTGTCAGTGAGGGCTGACCCCTACCCCAGACAGGTCAATGGGCTCTGTTTTTATGGACAACAGGGAGCCAGCAAGGTCTTGAACCAGGGAGGCACCTGGATTGCTTCCGTGTAGGGGTGCAGGGTCAGGAGAGACTCCGGAGGCCAGGAGGCCCAGGACAAGTCTGGAGGTGTAGGTCCTGAGCAGAGGAGGTGAGGCCCGCTGCGGGGAGAATGGGAGGATCTGGAAAGTGCTGGGGGAGGATGGGGAAGAAGGTGGGGGGTATGTTGAGGCCGGATGCTGCCTCTCCCGCTAGGCTGGTCGGGAGCCTGGGAGTGGGGTGGGATGACCTGGCAAAGCCCCAGAGGTCAGTTTGTACATCCTGTTGGAGTCCCTAGAGGATGATTTCCATGGTCAGGCAGACCTGCTCCCCGGACACAGGCGGGTCCTTCTCTCTGACCGTCAGTTGGCTCATCTGTAAGTGGAGGTGATGCCGTGACCTCGGGGGGTGTTGTAGGGGTTAGATGAGATGTCACACTCAAACTCCTGTGAGCCAGGGGCCAGGGGAGGTGTGGGTAGCAGCCGCCCGACCCCAGGAATGAGCCTTTAACCCATGGCCCTTGGTAGTCCAAGTGCTGTGCTGGCAACGGCAGGAAGGGTTTAACCCGAGGAGCATCTGATCTGGCGCAGGAGGCTGGGGTCAGGGGCGAATGAGGACCTTCCAGATGATGCCCCGTTACTGGCCCCCTTGGCTCCCAGCGTCATGGTTCACACCACACTCCCTGTCTACACTTCCCACCCATGGATCCCCATGTTATGGAGGGGCAAACTAAGGCCCAAGAGAATGAAAGACTGGCTCAGGGTCCCTGGCTAGGAAGTGATGAGCCGGGACTCGATTCCCCAATGCAGGCCCCTTGGCACCTGTGTGCAGGCTTCATACCTTCCCTCCTGCTGCACGGAGCAGGCCCGTCATCCAGGCTGGTGGGGTCTTGCCTCCTCCAAGGACCCTTTCCTGGAATCTGCAGCCCCGGGGACCCTGCACCCCTGGACTGCCCCACCCACCCCACCATCTCTTCCTCTTGTTGAAACAGCTTGACTGGTGCCAACCTGGACGTCACTGTCCCGCTCATAGCACCTTGGGTGGGGGGAGATGTGTTGCGGGCTCATTGTTGTGTGACCTAGACAAGCCTCCTTCCCTTTCTGGTCTCAGGGTTTTTTTAGTCTGCCTTTATCCCCATAGAATCCTACAGGTGAGCACACAGCTCTCACGTGTGTCCCGTGTTGGTACATCAAGCAGGGCTTAGGAGCCTGCCACCTCTGTGTCAGCCCTTACCCCTGCCCGAGAATCTCCGAGCAGCAAATGAATAAATCCACGTGGCTCCTGTCCCCACTCCAGCCTTTTGAAGCGCCCCCGGGAGCTTTTATACTCATGAGAAGAAATATAGCTTAGAAGCCATTAGGAATTCCTCCTGGAAATAAAATATCCACTTCTGTTCTTTTAAAGTATTGGGTCCATTCTAAATGAGCATCCTTGAGATAGCAAGATACATTTTAAATAGTTTCAATTATATTTTTTAAATGACCCAAAGCTGTTGGTGTCTGCAACCATTTGTCTGCTTTTTTTTTTTTAAACTATGCAGGGAAAATAAAGTACAGAAACTGGTAGCTGAATGGGCCGAAGATATCTGTTATTATCCGTACTTTCGTGCGTGCTTAGTCGCTTCAGTCGTGTCTGACTCTGCGACTTAGCACTCAGGAAGATACAAATAATAGCATATATTTGGCCCATCTCAGTCACCAGTTTCTGTATCTATTGCTTTCCAATTTTTGCACTGGTCAAGACAGCCTCTTTTGGTTTGTACTGACTCTATCACTCTGGACAGGCTTGTATACTATGAAAAAAACACAAATTGCAGTGGCTTAAAGCAACAAAGATGTATCCCTCACTCATGCAAAGTTTATTGCAGGTCTGGTGACTCTCCAGGGCAGGTCACCTACGTGTTGGCTTGGCAGGTGTGATGCCTCCGCAGGGACCCAGATTTCCCATCATAAGGCAGATAAAGCAAGGGGCAGAGACATCACACTGGCAGTTAAACTCGCCCGCCTAGAAGTGATCAATATGATCTCTACTGGCATTTCATTGGCTTAAGCAAGTCCTATGGCCACACCCAATGGCAAGAGGGCAGGTACAGAGCTCCCGTTAGGGAATGGATTAGTAATATCTGCACCCCATTAACTTCTTTCCCAACTGACTTTAAAAAAATTTCCCTCTTTCTTTTTAAATTTAGTTTTTTTTAATTGGCATATAATTGCTTTACACGTTCAGGTGACCTAGTAGTAAAAGAATCTAGCTGCCAAACAGGAGATGCGGGTTCGATCCCTGGGTCAAGATGATCCTCTGGAGAAGCAAATGGCAACCCACTCTAGTATTCTTGCCAGGAGAATCCCATGGACAGAGGAGCCTGGTGGGCTACAGTCCAGGGAACCTCAAAAGAGTCAGACACGACTTAGAGGCCGAACAACAGCAACAAGAACTGCTTTATAATATAGTGTTAGTTTCCGCTGTACAGCAGCATGAATCAGTGACATGTATACATATATCCCCTCCCTCCTGAGCCTCCCTCCCACCACCCCCAAATGACTTTTTAAAAAATAGCCCATTTTAATTATGAAGTGCTCAGAGCATATCTTATGCCCTATGGTCAATCTGCTATGTCACTTCAGTCGTGTCCGACTCTGTGCGACCCCATAGACGGCAGCCCACCAGGCTCCCCCGTCCCTGGGATTCTCCAGGCAAGAACACTGGAGTGGGTTGCCATTTCCTTCTCCACTATGGTCAATAAGCCTCTGAAATGTATAAGTCTTTTTTGATAAGCAGATCTCAAAACCAGAGGCAAGATTTCTCAAAACATGTTCTCTCCCTCAGATCTGAACTTGCCTTTAAAAGTCCAAAAATAAATTTCTGAAAGATCTGGTCACAGCATCAGCGAGGAAAAGCAGAAGCAAGAGAAATGTTTAGGTGCTTGTTGCCAAAAACGCTCTTGATTTATTATTCCCTCAGGCCCAAAAGAGGTAGCTGGGATAGATGTCCATGAGCCAGTTTAATCACTGAGACCGTCGGATAAAAACATAGGATGTGATTTTAGAAGGAAATGGTTGTGGAAATATATCGGAAAATAAAAATTGTGAGTCTGTACTTGGTCCTTCTCGATCAGACCCTGTTTCCTTGATCCTGCGACATCACCAAATAAATACAGCATCGTCGGTTTAGTTACAAGCTTTCCCACCAGGCTTGAGTATGTTGTTGCTGTTTCGTCACTAAATCGTGTCCGACTCTTTGTGACCCCGTGGGCTGTAGCCCGCCAGGCTCCTCTGTCCATGGGATTCTCCAGGCAAGAGTACTGGAGTGGGTTGCCATTTCCTCCTCTAGGGAGTCTTCCTGACCTAGGGACTGAACTTGCATCTCCTGCGTCGGCAGGTGGGTTCTTTACTGCTGAGCCACCAGAGGAAGCCCTTTAATAGTGTACAACTAAGCAAATTTAAATAAAAACATGCAACCCAACAGAGGTCTGTGGCAAGGAACAGCACACACTGTTATGCATGATGAGATCAGACCTGGTTTAAAAATAATGTCTGCAGAGACTGGAGGTGGGCCGAGCCCTTTTCCAGAAGTTGATGATGTCACCCAAATCCAAGACTTAAAACTGGAGTTTGAGGCTGTTGGACTCCATGTCGAGGTGCCGATGCTCTTGCAGTTCTGGGCCCCATATTTCAATGTCTAAGCCAAACTGTTTAGAGTACTCTCTACCAGGTTTAAACACATTTCTAGGAATCCTGCCTCATTTATTTCAGGTGGAAAAACATGTCAAAGCACTGGTGCGTTTGCTGAAAACACCCTTCCTGCCACTTCTCACTGGAGGGGTGAGCTCTCGGCCTGAGTGGACCCTGATTCATATGTCCCACCAGGTGCTGTGGTGGAAGTAGAGAAGTGGGTCTCCTCTCACAGACTTGCCTTCAACAACCCACTTCAGTTTTGTCCTCCACAGTGCTACTAGGCTCAGGTTATGAGAGCAGGAGAGGAAAATGTATACAGTAGGCACTACATAAATGCTGCCTCCCCTTCTCCTAGGTCCTTTCACATGCCTAATTCTGCATGATTCTCCTTATAACCCTATGCGGTTTACCCTATGTGGTAAACACTGTTGTTCCATTTTACAGATGAGCAAACTGAGGTTTAGAGACATTGATGTCAATAAGCCTCTGAAATGTATAAGTCTTTTTTGATAAGCAGATCTCAAAACCAGAGGCAAGATTTCTCAAAACATGTTCTCTCCCTCAGATCTGAACTTGCCTTTAAAAGTCCAAAAATAAATTTCTGAAAGATCTGGTCACAGCATCAGCGAGGAAAAGCAGAAGCAAGAGAAATGTTTAGGTGCTTGTTGCCAAAAACGCTCTTGATTTATTATTCCCTCAGGCCCAAAAGAGGTAGCTGGGATAGATGTCCATGAGCCAGTTTAATCACTGAGACCGTCGGATAAAAACATAGGATGTGATTTTAGAAGGAAATGGTTGTGGAAATATATCGGAAAATAAAAATTGTGAGTCTGTACTTGGTCCTTCTCGATCAGACCCTGTTTCCTTGATCCTGCGACATCACCAAATAAATACAGCATCGTCGGTTTAGTTACAAGCTTTCCCACCAGGCTTGAGTATGTTGTTGCTGTTTCGTCACTAAATCGTGTCCGACTCTTTGTGACCCCGTGGGCTGTAGCCCGCCAGGCTCCTCTGTCCATGGGATTCTCCAGGCAAGAGTACTGGAGTGGGTTGCCATTTCCTCCTCTAGGGAGTCTTCCTGACCTAGGGACTGAACTTGCATCTCCTGCGTCGGCAGGTGGGTTCTTTACTGCTGAGCCACCAGAGGAAGCCCTTTAATAGTGTACAACTAAGCAAATTTAAATAAAAACATGCAACCCAACAGAGGTCTGTGGCAAGGAACAGCACACACTGTTATGCATGATGAGATCAGACCTGGTTTAAAAATAATGTCTGCAGAGACTGGAGGTGGGCCGAGCCCTTTTCCAGAAGTTGATGATGTCACCCAAATCCAAGACTTAAAACTGGAGTTTGAGGCTGTTGGACTCCATGTCGAGGTGCCGATGCTCTTGCAGTTCTGGGCCCCATATTTCAATGTCTAAGCCAAACTGTTTAGAGTACTCTCTACCAGGTTTAAACACATTTCTAGGAATCCTGCCTCATTTATTTCAGGTGGAAAAACATGTCAAAGCACTGGTGCGTTTGCTGAAAACACCCTTCCTGCCACTTCTCACTGGAGGGGTGAGCTCTCGGCCTGAGTGGACCCTGATTCATATGTCCCACCAGGTGCTGTGGTGGAAGTAGAGAAGTGGGTCTCCTCTCACAGACTTGCCTTCAACAACCCACTTCAGTTTTGTCCTCCACAGTGCTACTAGGCTCAGGTTATGAGAGCAGGAGAGGAAAATGTATACAGTAGGCACTACATAAATGCTGCCTCCCCTTCTCCTAGGTCCTTTCACATGCCTAATTCTGCATGATTCTCCTTATAACCCTATGCGGTTTACCCTATGTGGTAAACACTGTTGTTCCATTTTACAGATGAGCAAACTGAGGTTTAGAGACATTGAATGACTTGCCCCAGAGCACACAGTGGGCGAGACGGAGCCAGGATGTAGGTGTGCTGGCCCCATCCGGGGCTCCTCTTTTGCACCGAGCAGTCTTGCAGCCTGAGGGGGGCCTGGAGGCCTTCAGTCCTTCCCAAAGAAGACCAGTGTATCAGGGAGCAGGCCTGGGAGAAGGGCTTTTATCAGGAGACAAGACAGCAGATGAGATTCCCTCTGAATCTCTTTGGAAGGCAGGGGTCTGCCAGGGAGAGCACTGGGGTTGAAGACTCAACACTGGACCTGAGCTCGGTCCTGAGAGTAAAGTGCTCAGTGGCCTCCAGCAAGTCCTTTGCTCTTGCTGGAGAGCTTTCCATGAGAGTCTAGGCCCGGGAGTGTCCCATGAGGTAGTCTTTCCTGTAGCAAAATCTTAGGATGCTCAAGGGGCCCTGAACGGCTCAGCGTCTCTCTGGAGCAGTTCCCCACTCACTCGGTGACGGTGAGCCAAGCGCTGGCCCCTGGCTCTGCCCCTGGACCAGGGTGGGCTCAGCCACATCCTCCGTGGCCAGGGCTACGCTGCATCCCCAAACTGCTGCTGGTGGGTGCTCTGGACACCTTCATGCCCAAGCAGTGTGGCTGAGGCTGGAACAGGGCCTGGACTGTGGCCACACCCCTTGGCCATCCCAGCCTTCCCCAGGTCCTCCCAGAGAGAAGCACCAAGGACCACGGGCCCCGGCTCACTGAGCATCGGCCGTGTGTCCTGCCCTGGGTGGCTCCCTCTCACTTGCACTTGCTACCCCATCACAGCTCTGCGAGGGACACTGAGCCTGTCTCACAGGCCTGGACACCGCTGGGTGATGGACTGCCACTGAGTTCCAACCCGGAACGGGGAAGCCTGCCTAGCCGGCGCACCTTCCTGATATCTGGGAGCGCTGTCCAGTGGCCAGGAGGAAATCCAGCACTCAGCGCTGTGGGAGGCAGACACAGGGCTTTTGCAGCACGCCCATCCCACAGCCCCCAAGGCATTCCTTCCCTTCTCTTTCCATCTGGAAACTTGTTGAGAGAGAAGGAGTCTCAGCCATGACTCCAACCCAGGAGGCAAAGTGCTATAAATAGGTTCCACCAGGACTTGTAGCTGAGCCATCAAGAGACTGTTTGAGTCCTGGGTGCCTAGGGGGAGCCCCACTCACCTTTGGTCAAAATCCACTAGGGCACACTCGGGGGAGGAGTGGACACAGCCGGATTCCTCTGTCTTGTGGGGTCTGGGGGCAGCCGTCGCCCAGAAGAGCAGGAGAGCACACGGGGGTCCAGGCTCCCAAGCCTGCCCTGAACCTGTGGGATCAGCTGGGGGGTCAGGCCCCCAGGGACGTTGAGCTCAGGCCCCTCTGAGTCTCACAGGATGGCCGGAGGCTGGAACCAGTGCTGCAGGCTCTGTGGAGAGTCCTGGGCCGTCACTTTTTAAATTGTTTGTTAACAGCCTTATTGTGATGTAATTTACATACCATACAACTCACCCATTTGACCTGAATTTTATAACCATCTCCATAATCGATTTTAGAACATTTTTATCACCTCCTGGTGGCAAAGACACCCCTGGTCTTCCCTGATGGCTCAGGGATAAAGAACCCACCTACCAATGCAGGAGATGAGGGTTCAATCCCTGGGTCAGGAAGATCCCTGGAGAAGGAAATGGTAACCCACTCCAGTATTCTTGCCTGGGAAATCCCATGGACAGAGGGGCCTGGTGGGCTATGGTCCACGGGATCGAAGAGTCAGACACGGACTTAAGTACTAAATAACAATGAAAGAAACCTCTAACCCATTAGCAGTCAACCCCCAGCCCCTGGCAACCACTACTCTACTTTCCAGTTCTATCAATTTGCCGATTCTGGACATTTCACGTAAGGGGGATCATAGGACATGTGTCCTTCTATGATCAGCTGCTCTCTCAGCATCACGCTTTTGGGTTCCTTCACGTTTGGACGCGTGTCAGTGCTCTATTCCCTCTTGTGGACAAATACTCCACTGTGCAGGTCTAGACCTCGTTTTATCCGTCCATTCTCCAGTGGATGAGCATTTAGCTTGTCTCTACTTTTTGGCTATTACAGATAGTTCCCCTGTGAATGGTCATGCATGAGTTTCTGTCTCCTCTGGGTTGTTACACACCTGGAAGTGGAATTCCTAGAACCGCATTTGACTTTTGGAAAAAAAAAAAGACCAGACTATTTTCCAAACAGACTGCCCCCGGGGCGCATCAGTCGTGGAGCATTCGACTGCAGAGAGGTGGCACTGTGTACACTCCCACCTGCAGTGTATGAGGGCCTGATTGCCCCACATCCTTCTGGACCTTGTTATGATCTTTTTAAAGAGATTTCATCACTCCTGCTTCTTTTATTATTTTTCTAGCGTTTATTTGTGTTTACTGCTGGCCGTGCTGGGTCTTCGCTGCTGAGCGGGCTCTTGTGTGCTGAGCAGCAGCTGCTCTGAAGTTGCACGGGCTTCTGTTGCAGAGCACAGGCTCTGGGGCACACGGGCTTCAGGCTCCTGGGCTCTGCAGCACAGACTGGGTAGCTGCGGCGCATGGGCTTAGTTGCCCTGGGGCGTGTGGGATCTTCCTGGATCAGACCCACGTCTCCTGCATTGGCAGGTGGGTTCTTTACCACTGAGCCACCGGGGAAGCACTGTTACGATCTTTCTGATTCCAGCCATCCCAGTGGGTGTGAAATGGTGCCTCACTATGGATTTTTTAAAAATATTTTATTTTATTTATTTATATTTGTCTGTGTCAGGTTTCACTTGCAGCACACAGGCTCAGTTGCCCTGTGGCAGGTAGGAGCTTAGTTCCCTGACCGGGGTTTGAACCTGCTTCCCCTGCCTTGTAAGGCAGATTCTTAACCACTGGACCACCAAGGGAAGTTCCTCATGGTGGTTTTGGTTTGCTTTTCCCTGGTGACTAATGGTGTTGAGCACCTTTCCCGTGCTTCTTGGCCATCATCTCTCCACTCTGAGACATTATGCCTCAGTTTCCTCATCTATAAAATGGGCATAATGACAGAAGGACCTGCCTCCCAGGCTGTGGTGAGGATTCAGTGAAATAATTCCAGGGTCCTGGTGCAGAGAGGCTGCCAGCAAATATTGCGTGAAGCTGCAGACTGGGCTCCGAGCCCTTCCTCTGAGGGCTGGTGTGGAAGAGGGACTGGGAGAAAGGTGGAAATCCGGAAGCTTCTGCAAGCTCCAAAGGAAAGGGACAAACATCATCAGAAAAGGTGCTGACTGGCCCTGCCCCAGCCCTGGATGATTTCCTGACCAGCTTTGAAGCTCTGCTCAGCTGGGCAGCCCAAGCAACCCGGCCACGTCTATGCAGCCTGGTGAAATGCCGATGAGGCAGGTGTCCAGACCAGACCACATGCACAGTGAAGACAAGCCGGGCCTGTCATCTGGGTTTCTGGGGGGGGGTGGGGGTGGGCACCTGTGGTTTTACTTATCGTGAGTTATTTGGCCTCCTCCCCTTGGCTGCTCACTGGGGGTGGTGATGTTGCCCTTCCTGGACTTGCACGCTTGCGTCTGTCAATAGAGAACTCTGGAGCTGGGCCAGGAGAGTCCTCCCATGAGGTTGGGCTGGAGCCTGGGGCCTGGCGGAGGTGCCGATGGTCAGGCCGATTGTGTAGTGGAAACCTGAGCCAGGAGCCGGGCGGGAGGTGAGGGAAGGCAGTCAGATCATCACGGGTGGAAAACAAGTGCACTTCCGGACAGCAAGATCATTAGGCCGCCCCGGAGGGAACAATCAAGTTCTCTTCTGGAGCCCACCCTGGAATGTTCAATTGAGTCGACAGTCTGGGAAGGGCGGGTCACATCCCAAGGGGACCCCAGGCCCTGGGGCTGGAGTGGATGCTGCAGCTGGCAGGGTTCCCAGTGTTTCCTGGTCCTGTCCCTGGGTCCATAGTCACGTGGGGCACAGGTGGGAGGCAGGGACAGGGAGTCAGCCTGGCCCCGGCGCATGAGCTCTGCCACCTGCTGCTGCGCGGCCTTTAAAAGTCGTATAATCTCCCCGGACCTTTGTCTCCTTGTGTGCAAAACAAAGCTGATGATACATTATAGCAGGGGTCCCTGACCTCTGGGATCTAATGCCTGATGATCTGAGGTGGAGCTGATGTAATAATAATAGAAATAAAGTGCACAATAAATGTAATGCGCTTAAATCATCCCCAGACCATCCCCACCCCGCTTTGTTGTTGTTCAGTCGCTAGGCTGTGTCCACATCTTTGCAACCCCGTGGACAGCAGCACACAGGGCTTCCCTGTCCTTCACCATCTCCTGGAGTTTGCGCAAACTCATGTCCATTGAGTCAGTGATGCCATCCAACCATTTCATCCTCTGTCTCCCACTTCTCCCGCCTTCAATCTTTCTCTGCATCAGGGTCTCTTCCAATGAGTCAGCTCTTCGCATCAGGAGGCCAAAGTATTGGAGCTTCAGCTCCAGTATCAATCCTTCCAATGAATATTCAGGGTTGATTACCTTTAGGGTTGACTAGTTTGATCTCCTTGGTTTGTGGAAAAATTGTCTTCCACCAATCTGATCCCTGGTGCCAAAAAGGTTGGGGACTGCTGCCTTATAGGATGGCTGCTAAGTGTGAATGAAGCAGTACGCGTGGTCAAGGGCAGAGTGGGGGAATTCTATCAGACAGAAGCAGAGCTTCTAGCCTATGCACATGGCTTATTGGGAGAGGAGCTTAGGGGAAGGCAGTAAGAAGGGAGGGAAAGGGGGTAGGGTATCAGGCGACGTCTAGCCTTCTTTTTTAAAGTAACAGTTTAATAAAATAAATAGTAATAATTAATACAAACTGTCAACTCCACGGGCAGACTTTGGAGAGAAACACATCTGGCTTACTTTTGCTTGTTGTCTGACACTCCAGTGCACGCTGCGACCATGCCTTCTCTGTGCCTGATCAGTAAACGTTTGTTGAGTGACTGACTGATCAAATGTTGCTGCTGCCTCTCCTTCTGTGTCGGGTCACCCAGGACCTTCCACGTAGCCTGGTCCTGTGAAACCTCTGGGGTACACGCTGCGCCATGAAGTCTGAGACAAGAGGCCCTGGCTTTTGCACCTCAGCCCCACTGAGTCAGGTTGAAACCAGGTAACTCAGGTTGGGACGTG
>SJYR01000268.1:701531-727253 GCA_006410655.1 Kobus ellipsiprymnus | reverse complement strand
CCACTGAGTCAGGTTGAAACCAGATAACTCAGGTTGGGACGTGAACACACCCAGCCTGGACTCGTGGCCCCATCATTTCCATCTCTGCCTCTGCAGCCACGTTGCTCACTTTGTGCATCAAAGCGCTGCCTGCTTCCCTCTTATAAGTATGCCTGAGGTGGCATTAGGGCCCCGCTGGGATCCAGTATAACCTCCCTGTCTTGAGATCCTTCATTTAATCACAGCTGCGAAGACCCTTTTTCCATATGTGTGTGCATGTGTGTGTTAGTTGCTCACACACACAAGAGTCGTTGTATCTGATGCTTTGTGACTCCATGGACTGTAGCCAGCCAGGCTCCTCTATCTATGGGATTTCCCAGGCAAGGATACTGGAGTGCGTTGCCATTCCCTTCTCCAGGGAATCTTCCCAACCCAGGGATCAAACCCAGGTCTCCTGCACTGCAGGGAGATGCTTTCCCATCTGAGCCACCAGGGAAGTCCTTTTCATATATACTATTTAAAGGGTTCAGGGATTGGGGCCTGATATCTTTGAGGCCCACTTTATCTTCAGCCCACTACAAGCACCAGCATCGGATTCCTCAGAGAAGCTTGTAGCCTCCTGGAGCTCTGGCTGGGGAGCCAGGGAAATGGACCGAGGGTCTTAGATGACCCCAAGTGGCTTTATCTCCAGGGAGAGCCAGCCGGTATCCTCCTTGCCTGTAGCCTCCCCCGCTTTGTCCCTCCCTCCTGTTCCCCTCTACTACCTGCCCTCCCCTCTCTGTGTGCTTCAGGCTTTTCTCTTTTATGGAAAGGGAAGTTTCGGGACTTAGACACTCTTAATCTTTCTGTGAAAGCTCCAAGTCTTTTCTCTGCAGACCGACTCAGTCTGGGCTGAGCATTCCGGCAAACTCTGGCCTCGGCGCAGGCCTTGAGGCCCTAAGCCATGGCCACTGAAAGTCCCACAGCAGCTAGGGGGGGGCAGGGGAGGAGACCCCCTGCTCAACCACTGGTGAGTTTGGTTCAGAGAACGTGCTGGACAGGAGTTAGTTTCCATGCCTTCCGTCTTCCCGGCCTCAGTTTCCCTGCCTGTGAAATGAACCAATCTGGAGCCAGTGTCTCTAAAGAACTTCCAGTGAAACACCAGGATCTATGACGAAGAATGTTAAAAGAAAAGAAAAAGAAATTATGTAAACCATTGTTTACTTAGCTGCCAGTCGTGTCCTGGGCACCAGCTGTCAGCCGGGCCACTGCTGGGTCCTGGGACACAGAGGGCTCTCTGTCATAGCTGGGCAGGGGGACAACTGAGAAGAAGGACTCCGAGAGCCCAGAGAGCCACCTGCTGTGACTCCAAGTTATGAGGGATAGTCAGGGAAGACTTCCTGGGGGAGGTGACCCTGAGCTGGGTCTCGAGGGACAAGTAGGAGGTGGTAAGAGAGGGACGGGTCCTCCAGATCACGGGGTCAAGAAAAGATGACCATCCAGGCTTGGGGATGAGGCCCTAGGGTGCTGGAGAGAGCCTCACATGTGGGCCTTCCTATTACAAAGTGAGTCCTTGAATCAAGGCCTGCTGTATGGAAGGTCCTGGGTAACCCGGCTCAAAAGCAGAGGCAGCAGCAGCATTTGGTCAATCAGTCATTCGACAAACATTGGTTGATCAGCTATAAAGCACGTGTGGTCCCTGCCCTCCCAGGACTGACACTGCTGTGTACTGTGTACAGACAGTGAACGAAATAAACAGCCAAAGGATGTACAGGGGTGACCAGGGTGAAAAAGCTGGAGGGCAGTAACTCAGGACAGAGAGAGAGCACTCTCTCACTGCAGAGAGAGAGTCCAGGAAGGTCTTTCTCAGAAGGTGGCAATGGAGAAGAACCTGGGGGCCTTGAAGGGTGAACCTAGAAATATCTGAAGGAAGGGAGTTCCTGGCAGAAGAAACCACAGGGGCAAAGGCCCTGGGGTGGGGATGCCTGATCGTTACAAAGAACACTAGCGAGGGTGCTTTGGGCAGAGTGAAAAGGGCATGGGGGGAGATGAGCCCGGGGGGCGGGGCAGGAAGGTGGTGGAGGACCTTTTTGCAGCCCAAGGGGGTGTCCTTGGTTTTGACCCTCAGTGAGATGGGAGCCGCGGAAGTGTTGAGAGCAGAGGAGTGGCGGGACCTCACCCGGGTTTTACAAGCAAGCGGCAGCAGGTGGAGATGTTAATTTCCAGTGGTTCCGAGCATCAGAAGATAAGAAGTGTCAAAGCCAAGGCCTTCTGCCAGCCTAGGCTGGAGTCGTTAATCACCGTGTCCCAGATGGAGCTGCTCCTGAGGCACTCCTGATGGAACCCGTAAGTGGCTGAGGTTTAAAATGCCATCGGCCGGCTCTCAGCTCAGTGACAGCACAGGCAGCGAGCCCCGGGAGACACATTTCTGCTTCTGCGCCCAGAAAGACACTCCAAGTTCCAAGTCCTTGTCCCTGGACTCCCCAGCGACACACACAAGGTGCATACACGCACAGGCCCTCCCTCGTGACTCCTGTGACCAACACCGGGGTTACCGGATAGAACTCACGTGTCCCGTTCAATGTGAATTTTAGATCAGCAGCGGGTAATTCTTCAAGTCCACCTAGGGGCTTCCCAGGTGGCTCAGATGGTAAAGAATCTGCCTGCAGTGCAGGAGACCCGGGTTTGATCCCTGAGTTGGGAAGATCCCCCCTGGAGAAGGGAATGGCAACCCACTCAGTGTTCTCGCCTGGAGAATTCCATGGACAGAGGAGCCTGGTGGGCTACAGTCCAAGGGTAGTAAAGAGTCGGACATGACTAACACACACACACACAGAACCCCAGTAAGGCTTCTTATCAACAACCAGAGTACCCACCCAGGAATATCTCCCGTGATGACCACCCTGCACCTCCCAGGCTCACAGGACTGAGGACCCAGCTGATCTGGCCCTTCGCCCCCAGCACATCCCTGAGCCCTGTGGTCAGAGCCTGAGAGGGTGAGGGTGAGGGTCTCAAAGGTCAGGCTTGCAACAGCAGAAAAGGTCCTGGTCCCACCGGTCCCAGGCACAGACACAGGGCTGGGAAGGGGGCATTGTCCCAGGGGAGCAGTGCCTGCTTCAGGGTCTAGCGATTCCTTGCTGCCTCTCTAGGCCTCCAGAGCCCAAATCCTTTTGGCTGATGAACCGCAGCTTGTCAAGAGCAATTGTCCCCCCTTGGTCTCGCTGCCCCCTTTTTAAGAAAGTGATTTATTACTCTGCGAAAATGGGGCTGGTGGGAGGCAATGCGCAGGGGGGCTGACTCCAGGAAGAATCAGCTGCTACCTTTTAAAATTTGTATTAAAAATGCACACTTTTCTCTTTTATTTTTTAAAAGTGTGATAACACATTTACAGGAGACTTGCAAAATACAAAACAAAGTTACATATAGCCCAACTATATATTACAGCTCTTTTTTAAAATAGATAAATTAAGATGTTTGGTTAGAGTTTCAATATCAAACACTCAAAAATTAGTAGAATGAATATACAGAAAAGTAGAAGGATATAACAGAACGGAAAAGTGCCGTGAACCAACTCAACATAATGAAGATTTATATAATCTTCACACAACAGTAGGATACAAATTCTATTCAAGTTCCCATAGACTGTAAAGCCAGGAGACACTGGAACATATCCAGGGAGATACAACAAAGTGCAGAGAATTCCATGGTCTAAAGGCACGGAAGTCACAGAGTCTGTTCTCGCATCGTGCCCAATTATGTTAGAAATGAATATCAAAAGATATTTGAAAATAACCCACATGTTTTCAAGAGCAATGTGACATTTACCAAGAGAGATCATTGACTTAAAAATGCACATTTTGAAACAGCAGTTTTTTTAAAATAGTAAAGCTTGAGTTAGGAAATAAACCCATACAGTTCAGTATGGATAAGGGAAGAAATACTCCAGGAAGCTGAAAGGCAGCGTTGTGGGGAAGAGCAAGGCCTGGGTGGGAGGTACCCTGCTGTGACTCCCTGCCCAGAGCTGGCCCTGGCTGAGCCTCAACTTCCCCATCTGTAACTCGGGGCTCATCTTGGGATGACCGTGAAGAAGAGGCTGGGAAGGCGGCACAATGAGCCCCACCTGTGCTGGTGGGGGGTGCTCCTGCCTGGTGAGTCCTTGACCCACGTGCTATCGCCCCACCCCTCCCTGCCCTTTCCAAGGGGCCACCTGTTGTCTCAGCCCAGGGGGCTGGGGCCCCATCAGCAAGTGAGCCCCTGCAGGGAGAATTCCCTGTTGGAGTTGAGGCTGAGCCCTTTGGCCCGGCGCACATTGACCCTCGCTGGTGGTCTGACGCTGCCGGCGCCGCCGGGCTTCCGGCCCAGGACTGCCAGCACCCACCCCCTTGCATCCCAAGTGCCGCCAAGCAGATGGAACTTGCCACACATGCCATGCCTTTTCTCTCCTCCAGGTCCTGACCCGCACTGGTCCCTCTTCCTGGAATGCCTTATCATTCCCAGGCACACCCTTCTTCCCTCCCACCCGCTCCTTCTCCGGCAGGAGGGGCCTCCCCTGGGTGCCTCCATTGCTCAGTGCTTCTCATCTTGAGGGCAACGGTTACGTGCGAGTCCTCTTTATGCCCAGCACCTGGCACAGAGCAGGTGCTCAACAAACTCTTTTCTTTTTTTCTAACTGAAGGATGTTGCCTTACAGAATTTTGTTATTTTCCGCCAACAAACTGTCCTGTTATTTCTCTGATGCTGCTGACGCTCCTTGTTCCTCCAACAGCCCTTATGAAGCATTTAGGGTTGACAGCTATCTGCGAGGCCTTCAACTCTGTCATCTTTTCTCTGCAACGCTGTGGTTGTTGTTGTGTAGTTGCTAAGTCATGTCCGACTCTTGCGACCCCAGGGACTGTAGCCCGCCAGGCTCCTCTGTCCTTGGGATTCTCCAGGCAAGAATACTGGAGTGGGTTGCCATTTCCTTTTCCAGGGGATCTGCCTGACCCAGGGATTAAACCCACGAGACTCCTGCATTGGCAGATGGGTTCTTTACCACTGAGCTGTTAAGCCAGCCTTACAATCCTGTTCAGTTCAGTTCAGTTCAGTCGCTCAGTTGGGTCCAACTCTTTGCGACCCCATGAATTGCAGCACGCCAGGCTTCCCTGTATATCACCAACTCCCGGAGTTGACTCAAACTCACGTCCATCGAGTCAGCGATGCCATCCAGCCACCTCATCCTCGGTAGCCCCCTTCTCCTCCTGTTAGCTAGGTGTTACTATCACTTCCATTTTATGGACAAGAAAAGCAAGGCTCAGAGGGTGTGGATCATCACACGGCTAGTCCAGGGAGGCATGAGGGTTCAACTTCAGGGCTGCTGGAATGCATAGCCAGAAAGCTTTCCAACCAATGCCCCCTTCCTTTGAGACCCTCCTCAGTCCTAAGGGCTCATGGATAAATCCCTTCCCCTCTCTGGTTCTCAGTTTTCTGATGTGTAAAACAGGTGGAGCTAACAGTGGGTGATATTAAAGAGTCTCACCGGTTGGGTTGGGAGGCCCAAGACATTGCCATGTTCTGTTCGTGTCCAGGTGTCCGTGGAGTGCCTGTCAATCTTCTGAAGATAATAATTTGTCCCAGTGCGAAGCGACTTCTTATGACATCACCTTGATTTGGCGTGGGTAGCAGTGTCATCAGTTTGATGGGGTCTGTCGGAGCTGGGAGGGACCCATCTCCCAGCCTGGAAGGCCACCTCTCCACTCCTGCTCCCCCGCTGGTGGCACTCGTGACACTTAGGGGCCGCGGGCATCCATTGAGCCAGGAGCTCCAGCATACCCCTGGCTGGGACTGTGATTCACTCCCAGGCCAGCTGCAGGCTGACCCTCCGGGGCTCCCGTTGGTGGCCTGGAATTTTTATTCTCTTGCCAATTTCTGCTTGATGTAAGAATCAAGTTAGACCCAGAGGTGTGGGTGGACAAGGCTCACTCATACATGAGTTCATTTCTTCCAAGTCTTGTTTGGAGGACAAAATGAGTCAGCCTGGCACCCTGCATGGGGCAGGGAGCCCCAGCAAAGCCATCCACCAGCTGTGTGGTCTGAGCAAGACTCGGGTTCTTCACCTCTAATACGGGCCTCGAAGCACCGACCTTGAAAAGAGCGCCATGGGCTTCATGGGCTTCGCGTGAAGCCGGGTTCCTGGCAGCCAAGGCAGCCCCATCCGAGCCCCCATGGTGGGCAGGCACCCTCCCCGTGTGCCCATGCAGGGTTACAGGAGAGAACAGGTGGCCCCCAAGAAAAGCCGTAACTCTAGCCCTGTAATCCTGCTGACGGCTGGTCTGCCTTTCAGGAGAGGGAGGTCCTGCCTCCTGCGCTCAGCCAGGAACAACAGGCCGTCATGTTCTTCGGGGAAATCGAGACGGAGCGCAGAGGAGGACGAGTCAGGTGTCCACGCCTTATCTTTCCTGGCAAAGCGGGGACCTCTGGGCCAGGTCCCTGCTGGCAAACAGAGCGAGGCATGGATAATAGAAGAGCTGGCCTGGGCTCCCCACCACCTGGGCTGTGTCAGGGAGCTGAGGGAAGACCCATGGGAGCTTTGCAGCCTTGGGTGGTGTGGGAGCCCCAGAGGCCCAGGGGAGCTCGGGGCTGGCCTGACGCTGCTTTAGAGAGGCCAGGTGTCACTGCGAAGCCCGGGTTTTCAATCTCGGGTCTTACAAGCTGTGTGTCCTCGGGCAAGACGCCTAACCTCTCTGAGTCCTCATTGCCTTGTCTATGATATCCCTGTCTATCTCTTATGATCATCTCAGAGGCTCCAGAAGCAAGCCTGCAGAGTGCCTGGTACACCGTAGGTGTTTGGCAGTGGCACCTACGGAAGAAAGCATTTAATGGGGCGGGGGCAGCAGAAAATGTTCTGTCATGGCTTCAGGCTGGAGGTGTGATGCTGGGGCAGCCTCCTCCCATCCTGGGGCCACTTCCCTCCTGGGAAACGGGGGGGCCCGCCTGGCCGCCACCCAAACCTTGAGGACCTGCACAGGGGGAACTCCATCCCTCACCCCCATGGGAAACTAAGATGCTTCTGGGGTTCTGAGAGGTGCAAGGGCTGCCTGGAGGAGGTATGGCCTGAGGGAGGTGGGGCAGGAGCCTGGCCCTGGATCCAGGCTGGCCCAGGGACGTGCTGTTTCACAGGGGAGAGAACTGCAGTTTGGCGAGCTCACGGAGGTGTCCAGGGGCAGCAGCAGCCTGCTACCCCGCAGCCCCTCTCCCAGCCGTGATGAGCTCCGCGAGCGGGCAGCATCTTGACCTGGAATGGTTTTCAGTGAGTTGGAGCCTGGGCATGGAGTTATTCTGGTGGGATCACCAGGTGCCAGCTGGGCCCCAAGTGGGTACAACGAGGACCTTCCATTGACCAATGCCAATCACTTGTGCTTTAGGGTGAGTCTCAATGTGTGGCGGGGTCAGGCTAGGAACATGGGCAAGGACTGGCACCAACGAACTGGGCCCACGCCAGGACCCACGTTGATAAATCCAAGTCACAGCAGGGGCAGCCGTGGCCCCACCCTGCCGACGCAGGGGCGTGGGCAGGGAGGGCTGGTGGTCAAGGCCACTCTGTCCTGCTCGGGTGTGAGTCACCACCTGGCTCGGAGCCCAGGACGCTGAGGGAGGCTCTGGGCGGAGTTCCCCGCGGTGAGCAGCCTCTGGGTTCGTTGGCATTCCTGGTGGGCTGCTGGTCCTTTGGGAACCTGAACTCAGATGACAAAGTGGACAGTGAGATGGTTTTGAGCTGCAGGAGGTTCTAAACACATCCTTAAAGTCAGGGCCTTGACTCTCAGTGCCTCAAATCTACGGCCGGCAGTTCTCAAACTGTAGTCACTCGAAGGAGGGCCTCGCTGAAGTCCTGCATGCCTGAGCCACACTCAGGGCCCTGGAATCTGCATTTGAAGCTTCCCCATGGGCCGTGTCCGGCCCCCTCTGGCATGTGGTGGCTCCCTCGTGTCCACTTTCCCAGGCCCCCAACTGCACACGTCCTCACACAGGCCTGCACCCCATCTGTATGGACTCACGCCCACACAGACGTGCAGACACGCGGATGGACACCCAGGCTGGTTACCCAGTTTGCCGGGCCTAGTGCAGAATGAACGCGTGTGTCCCTGTTCAAGCATTATTAAGAATTTCAAGCAGAAGATTAAAGCGAGCACAGGGCCCTGGGTGACAGCACAGGGCATGTGTCAACAAAGCCACCCGGCAGGCTCTATGTAGTTCACCCCGGCGCCCTCCGGGGTGAACTCACCCCAGGGCACATACGAATATACACTCATGGACGCACATGCTCAGGTGCAGGGAGGCTTCCAAAATGACTTTTATTGGGATGAGGAAGTGTGCTGGTTAATGTTTAATAGCAAAATCAAAGTTGAGTCACATGTGAGTTGCTTGTAAGCAAGAAATGCCAGTCGGAATACGAAATGAATCACTGTCTTGGGGTTCGTGAGTAACATTCTAATTGGGTTGTGACTAGTTTGGGAAAACTTTTCAACTCTCCCACCCCAAATCTAAATTCAACTGGTGCTTAATTAAAGCTTCAAAGGCCACGAAGCTCCCTGAACACAATGTGAACTTACAGGAGTTTCATGAACAGATTTTCAACCAGACAAATTGCGATGAGCAGGGCTGCCCTGTCTTCCTAGGACTGAGAAGGGGTGGAAACTCATGTTTATTGAGCACCTACTATGTGCCAGCCCCTGTGCTTAGTGATGGGCCCGGTGCTTGGCATACAGTAGGTGCTTAGTAAATGGTAGCTTACTGCTGTATTTCATCAGTGCCTCAGTTCAGTTCAGTTCAGCTGCTCAGTCATGTCTGACTCTTTGCGACCCCACAGACTGCAGCACACCAGGCCTCCCTGTCCATCACCAACTTCCAGAGCCTACTCAAACTCATGTCCATTGAGTTGGTGATGCCATCCAACCATATCATCCTCTGTTGTCCCCTTCTCCTGCCTTCAATCTTTCCCAGCATCAGGGTCTTTTCAAATGAGTCAGTTCTTGCATCAGGTGACCAAAGGATTGGAGTTTCAGCTTCAACGTCAGTCCTTCCAATGAACACTCAGGACTGATCTCCTTTAGGATGGAAATCAGCACCGTCAGCGCCTAGGATGCACTAATCGTGTGCATGCTAAGTCGCTTCAGTCGTGTCTGCCTCTTTTCGGCCCTGTAGACTGTAGCTCTCCAGGTTCCTCTGTCCATGGGATTCTCCAGGCAAGAATACTGGAGTGGATTGTCATTTCCTTCTCCAGGGGATCATTGCAACCTGGGGATTGAACCCACATCTCTTGCGTCTCCTGCATTGGCAGGTGGGTTCTTTACCACTAGCGCTACTGATGATAACACACACTTTATCTTCCAGCCCACTAAGAAAGAGGAAACACTGCCATTCAAACGCTGACCCCAGTCAAGACATTGATGGCCGGGCATGCTTCTTTCTCCAAGGTGCCTACACGGGAAAAATGTGTTTCAGAGTCGATGGAAGGAGGGATTAGCTTCCACAGTCAACAGATGGAAAGGACGGAGGCCCGGAAAGGATGGTAACCGGCCAGAAGGCATTTCAGGCTCTTGCTAGTCTGTGCTCAGAGGCTTGGGAGGGCCTCTGGGTATGCAGGGCTGCTCTGGGGATGGAGACCTGCCTCAGTTTCCCCGAAATGCTGCGGGTGCTCCCTGCTGTACGCAGCCTGGGGGCTTGGGCTCCCTGGGGTGGAGCCTCCCTTCTCTGCACCCCGCCCCCTTTGTTTGTGCATTGGTTCAGGTTGTGGCTGTTCTCTGCTGCAGAGGGACAGAGAGCATGTGGTTGCAAACTTCTTGTTTGTCCTTCCTGAACCGTGGCACAGAAGGGGCAGTTCATTAAGGTTGTGCGTGCGAGCTAAGTCTCTTCAGTCAGGTCCAATTCTGTGTCACTCTGTGGACTGTGGCCTGCCAGACTCCTCTGTCCGTGGAATTCTCCAGGCAAGAATACTGGAGTGTGTTGCCTTACCCTCCTCCAGGGATCTTCCCAACCCAGAGATCGAACCCGCATCTTTTACATCTCCTGCATTGGCAAGAGGGTTCTTTACCACCAGCGCCTCTAGAGACGCCCCCCTTCCCTCATTTGACCAAAGGCAGGCACAGTTGAAAGCCTTTTCTTCAAAGCAAGCTTTAGTGACTGTAGTAATTTTGAGGACTGGGGGCCTGCCCTCAGCTTCCACAGCTCTTTCATGCAATAATTCATTACGGGAGGATTTTTCACAGACAGCCACTGGCCTTGGAAAGCAGCGAGCTCATGAATATGCATAGGCTTGTCCTCATAAATTATGCATTTGATACGGAGGTTTCCTAGGGAGGCTGAGGAGGCTGGAACTGGCTCAGTCCTGCCTTACTCCTGAGGACTTCTTACAAAGCACAGATTCCACCTCCCTCCCTCCCCATCGCAAGGAGCTTGCAGAACGCCTCTCTAGTTCCATTAAAACACAACTCCTTGATTTTCACAAAGTCTGGAGTCGTGCCTGTTGCTTCTCTGACGGCAAGGTTGTCAGGTCTAGAGGGGCCATCGGGGTCAGAGCAGGCCTGCACTCGCCTGGGAGATTGCTTCAGGCCCGTCCATCTTGGATTTTGAACTTGGACTTTTCTGGGGCCCCAACAGCTGAGAAGCTGATGCCCGGATGTGCAATTTACCTGTAGTTTAAAGTACTCACGCTCCTCCGGGTCTGAGCAAGCTCAGGGCAGGTAGAACCAGCTTCACGCAACAAGCACTGGGCCAGGACTCGGGGTGGGCCCAGGTTTCCCCAGCAGGAAGGGGGAAAGGAGCTCTGCTTCCCCCAGGGCAAGCTGTCACGCTCAGAGCCCATCTCGGCCTCCCAAGACAATGCGGTGCACACGATAGGCACACACGCCATCAGGGTTGGGATTTGAGGTGCACTCCGCCGGGTCTGCTTGGCTGGGGGTCGCTTCTCCGTGGAGGACCCTACCATCGCCTGCACAGGGCCTTCCCAAAGGAGGTGCTGGGTCAATATTTGTCAATGGAGGACTGCTTACCAGATAGCATGCTGGCGGATAACTCAGGAGAAGGCAGGCTGGCAGAGACACGGGGTGGGTGTCAGACACTGGCCAGCATGGGACGCTGAACCCATGGCAACCTGGCCAGAGTTCTTGTTGGATGTGTGGGACCTGGTGCCCCTCCCCAGGTAGAGTAAGATCCCTAGCATTTGTAGGAAGGTCTGGAAGGACACATGGAAGGCAAGCTTATCAAATCTGTGGACGATACTGAGCCTAGGGCCGGGAGGCAGCCCGGCAGATCACAGAATGAGTATTCACAATGAGTAGTCACACCTGGGTTAGTATCGAGGGCAA
Source organism: Kobus ellipsiprymnus (assembly GCA_006410655.1). Classification (NCBI taxonomy): domain Eukaryota; kingdom Metazoa; phylum Chordata; class Mammalia; order Artiodactyla; family Bovidae; genus Kobus; species Kobus ellipsiprymnus. Next base: position 715,956 of record SJYR01000268.1, on the reverse strand, counting down.
GCTTGCCACAAAATGTGAGGTTCACAAAATCCACCCTGAAGAGTAGCATGAACGGAAGCTGGTGACCAACTAGAGAAACACTGGAGGTAGAAATGAGGCACCGACTGAAAAGATGTGGGGATGGGTCAGGAAAGAGGCTTCACGTAAACTGACTGACGGTGAACTCAGCACCAGGTCATGACCTTGATCTTCAGCATCTTCATCTCTAAAAGGGGACAGTAATGACCCCTGTGCCCCAGATAATTTTTAAGTTAACTTTTTTCCATAAACTTTGTATTATTATGTACGTAATCGAGATGGCAGATTGCAAAATCCTTATTGCAAAATTCAGACTTGAACTGAAGAAAGTAGGGAAAACCACTAGGCCGTTCAGGTATAACTGAAATCAAGTCCCTAACAATTACACAGTGGAAGTGACAAATAGATTCAAGGGATCAGGTCTGATAGACAGAGTGCCTGAAGAACTACGGACAGAGGTTCATAACATTGTAGAGGAGGTGGTGATCAAAACCATCCCTGCAAAAAAGAAACGCAAAAAGCAAAATGGTTGAGGAGATCTTACAAATAGCTGTGAAATAAGAGAAGCAACAGGCAAAGGAGAAAAGGAAAAATATACCTATATGAATGCAGAGTTCCAAAGAATAGCAAGCAGAGATAAGAAAGCCTTCCTAAGTGAACAATGCAAAGAAATAGAGGAAAACAATAGAATGGGAAAGTCTAGAGATCTCTTCAAGAAAACCAGAGATTCCAAGGGAACATTTCATGCAAAGATGGGCGCAATAAAGGAAAGAAACAGAATGGATCTAACAGAAGCAGAAGGTATTAAGAAGAGGTGGTGAGAATACATAGAACTAAACAAAAACATCTTAATGGGCCAGATAACCATGGTGCTGTGATCACTCACCTAGAGCCAGACATCCTGGAGTGTGAAGTCAGGTGGGCCTTAGGAAGCATCACTATGAATAAAGCTATTGGTGGTGATGGAATTCCAGCTGAGCTATTTCAAATGCTAAAAGATGGTGCTGTTAAAGTGCTGCACTCAATATGCCAGCAAATTTGAAGAACTCAACAGTGGCCACAAGACTGGGAAAGCTCAGTTTTCATTCCAATCCCAAAGAAGGGCAATGCCAAAGAATGCTCAAATTACCACACAATTGCACTCATCTCACATGCTAGTAAAGTAATGCTCAAAATTCTCCAAGCCAGGCTTCAACAGTATGTGAATCAAGAACTTCCAGATGTTCAAGCTGGATTTAGAAAAAGCAGAGGAACCAGAGATCAAATTGCCAACATCTGTCAGATCATAGAAAAAGCTAGAGAATTCCAGAAAAACATGTACTTCTGCTTCATTGAATACTCTAAAGCCTTGACTGTGTGGATCACAACCAACTGTGGAAAATTCTTCAAGAGATGGGAATATCAGACCACCTTACCTGCCTCCTTAGAAACCTGTATGCAGATCCAGAAGCAACAGTTAGAACTGGACATGGAACAACAGACTGGTTCCAAATTGGGAAAGGAGTACATCAAGGCTGTACATTCTCACTCTGTGTATTTAACTTACATGCAGAGTACATCATGTGAAATGCTGGGCTGGATGAAGCCCAAGCTGGAATCAAGATTGCCAGGAGAAATATCAATAACCTCAGATATGCAGATGATACCACTCTTATGGAAGAAAGTGAAGAGGAACTAAAGAGCCTCTTGATGAAGGTGAAAGAGGAGAGTGAAAAAACTGGCTTAAAACTCAACATTCAGAAATGAAGACCACAGCATCTGGTTCCATCACTTCATGGCAAATAGATGGGAAACAGTGGAAACAGTGAGAGACTATATTTTTGGGCTCCAAAATCACTGCAGATGGTGACTGCAGCCATGAAATTAAAAGACGCTTGCTCCTTGGAAGAAAAGCTATGACCAACCTGGACAGCATATTAAAAAGCAGAGACATTACTTTGCCAACAATGCTCTGTATAGTCAAAGCTATGATTTTTCCACTAATCACATATGAATGTGAGAATTGAACCATAAAGAAGGTTGAGCACGAAAGAACTGATACTTTTGAACTGTGGTGTTGGAGAATCTCTTGAGAATCCCTTGCACTGCAAGATCAAACCAATCTATTCCAAAGGAAATTAATCCTGAATATTCACTGGAAGGACTGATACTGAAGCTGAAGCTCCAATATTTTGGCCAACTCATGTGAAGAGCCGATTCATTAGAAAAGACCCTGATGCTGGGAAAGATTGAGGGCAGGAGGAGAAGGGGACGACAGAGGATGAAATGGTTGGATGGCATCACTGACTCAACGGACATGAGTTAGAGCAAGCTCCGGGAGATGGTGAAGAACAGGGAAGCCTGGAGGGCTGTAGTCCATGGGGTCGCAAAGGGTCGGACACAACTGAACACCTGAACAGCAACAATGAACTCTTTAATTGACATTGATCACTGCATACAGAAAAGTGCACGGATTGTGAAAACACAGCTTAGCACAGTGAAAACACACCCGTGTAACCAGTACCTGATTCCCGATCATGAGACAGAGCGTTACAGCCCCTGAATACCCCTGGCCCCTCCTCCAGTCACTACCCCTCAGAGGCAAACGCAGTCAGACTTCTCACTTTGGATGAGCTTTGCTTGTTTTAGACATTGAGCGGAAATGCAAATACTGGCAAAGCTCTGGAGCCGCTGGAACTCAGGCCTGGTGCTGGTGCTGTTGGAGGCATTTTGAAGGATTGAGATTAACTGCTCTAGCTGATTTCACTTCTGGATATGCATGCATGATGTGTGTACATATATGTAAGTAGGTGTGTGTGTGTGTGTGTGTGTGTGTGTGTGGAGACATAAATACACGTATTCACTGTAAGACAAGAATGTTCACAGCAGCATCCTTATTTTATTTATTTTTTATTTTCTTTAAAAAATTTTTACTTTTGACTGCACTGGGCCTTCTTGCAGGGCTCGGGGATCTTCTCTAATTGCAGAGCAGAGGCTCCAGCACACACAGCCGCGGCGCCTGGCCTTACTTGCTCCGCAGGCTTCGGGATCTCAGTTCCCTCACCGGAAACTGAATCTGAGTCCCCTGCCCTGGAAGGCAGATTCTTAACCACTGGGCCATGAGGGATGTCCCAGCAGCACTTTTATGATGACTTCACATTGGAAGCTGCCCAGATGTCCATCCACAATAAAACTGACCCCCAGTCAGTGCTTTCCTGCAGCAGACCGCTCTTCAGCCATAAAAAGGAAAGAAAGGTGGACACCTGGACGGGTCTCAGAGGCTGAAGGAGGCAGACCCCAGGCACACCCACAGCCGGGTCCCCCATGTTGTCCTGGGAAAGCACCAAGGCCGCGCCCCACCCCCCACCTCGGGGACGTGCTGGGAGCAGCTCCTGTGGCCACCTCGGGCCCAGGGGGCAGAGCGGGTGTCCTCCACACGACCCTCAGGCTGGGGTTTCTCTCTTGATTCTCCACTAAGCTGCACAGACGTTTCAACTGATTTTAGCTTTTACTAGAGTCAGACCCAACTGACGCGGCCTGGCAGCAGCCGGGCTTCCCTGATAGCTCAGTCGGTCAAGAATCAGCCTGCAGTGCAGGAGACCCTGGTTCGATCCCTGGGTCCGGAAGACCCCCTGGAGAAGGGATAGGTTACCCACTCCAGTATTCTTGGGCTTCCCTTGTGTCTCAGCTGGTAAAGAATCCACCTGCAAAGAGGGAGACCTGGGTTCGATCCCTAGATTGGGAAGACCCTTATTTTATTTATTTTTTATTTTCTTTAAAAAATTTTTACTTTTGACTGCACTGGGCCTTCTTGCAGGGCTCGGGGATCTTCTCTAATTGCAGAGCAGAGGCTCCAGCACACACAGCCGCGGCGCCTGGCCTTACTTGCTCCGCAGGCTTCGGGATCTCAGTTCCCTCACCGGAAACTGAATCTGAGTCCCCTGCCCTGGAAGGCAGATTCTTAACCACTGGGCCATGAGGGATGTCCCAGCAGCACTTTTATGATGACTTCACATTGGAAGCTGCCCAGATGTCCATCCACAATAAAACTGACCCCCAGTCAGTGCTTTCCTGCAGCAGACCGCTCTTCAGCCATAAAAAGGAAAGAAAGGTGGACACCTGGACGGGTCTCAGAGGCTGAAGGAGGCAGACCCCAGGCACACCCACAGCCGGGTCCCCCATGTTGTCCTGGGAAAGCACCAAGGCCGCGCCCCACCCCCCACCTCGGGGACGTGCTGGGAGCAGCTCCTGTGGCCACCTCGGGCCCAGGGGGCAGAGCGGGTGTCCTCCACACGACCCTCAGGCTGGGGTTTCTCTCTTGATTCTCCACTAAGCTGCACAGACGTTTCAACTGATTTTAGCTTTTACTAGAGTCAGACCCAACTGACGCGGCCTGGCAGCAGCCGGGCTTCCCTGATAGCTCAGTCGGTCAAGAATCAGCCTGCAGTGCAGGAGACCCTGGTTCGATCCCTGGGTCCGGAAGACCCCCTGGAGAAGGGATAGGTTACCCACTCCAGTATTCTTGGGCTTCCCTTGTGTCTCAGCTGGTAAAGAATCCACCTGCAAAGAGGGAGACCTGGGTTCGATCCCTAGATTGGGAAGACCCCCTGGACAAGGGAAAGGCTACCCACTCCAGTATTCTGGCCTGGAGAAATCTATGGACTGTATAGTCCATGGGTTCGCAAAGAGCTGGACATGACTGAGCAACTTTCACTTTTTCACATGCCTTGGGCTTCCCAGGTGGCGCTAGTGACAAAGAGCCCAGCTATCAATGCAGGAGAGGAAGCAGATGTGGGTTCGACCCCAGGGTTGGGAAGATCCCCTGGAGGAGGGCATGGCAACCCACTCCAGTGTTCTTGCCTGGAGAAGCCCAGAGGAGCCTTGTGGGCTACAGTCCATGGGGTTGTAGAGCTGGACACAACTGAAGCGGCTTAGCGTGCACACTCGCGTTCACACTGCTTAGCCCCTGGGGGCTTCAGCTCAGCTGTATGGCACACGTGAGCGTGGAGAGTGATGTGAGGGCCGCTCAGAGCAATGGGGACACCAAGGACCCGAGGCATCGCTGCCTGCCCTTCACACAAATCTGCCTTTGGCTCCGGGAGGCTGACCAGAGGGCAGGGCTTCCCTGCACACTGTGCCAACATCACGGGTCAACTGAGGGCCTTAGACGCTTCCTCCAAGAGGAAATGGCTGGCAGCTGGGCGAGGAGAGCCCAGGGGTTAGTCAGGGTTCTCTAGAGAAATCGATAGGGTTATAGAGAGGGAAACAGGAGATTTCTTACAGGGATGGGCTCAGCTGGTTACAGAGTCAAGGAGTCCCATGATCTGCCATCTGTGAGCTTCAGAACCAGGAGAGTCAGGCCCGTCATTCAGTCCCGGCCTAAAGGCCTGAGACCAGTCAGTCCCGGAGGCGTGAGTCCCCGCCCGAGTCAAGAGCTCTGATGTCCATGGACAGAGAAGCTGGGTGTCCCAGGTCAAGAGGAGAGAATGAATGGTCCTCCCTCCGCTTTTTGTTCTATTCAGGCCCTCCGTGAATTGGGAGGTACCCATCTGCACTAGGGAAGGCCAACATTTATTATTTTATTGAAATATAGTTGATTTATACTGTTGTGTTCATCTCAGTCATACAGCAAAGTAGTTCAGTTACACACACATATATATGTGCGTCTAATCTTTTTGAGATTCTTTTTCATTATGGGTTATTACAAGATATTTATTATATTTCCCTGTGCTAGAGGTAGGTCCTTGTTTTGTTTGTTTTTTGTATTTTTTATTTTATCTTAGTCGCAGCACCAAAGATTTTCCTTTCTGCTTTCAGACTCTTTAGTTGCAACATGTGGGATCTAGTTCCCTGACCAGGGGTCTAGCTGGGGCCTCCTGCACTGGGAGCCAAGTCTTAGCCACCGGTCCACCAGGAAAGTCCCGGTCCTTTTGTTTATGTTTCACATACAGCAGTGTGTATCTGTCCACCCCGAACTCCTAACCTATCCCTCCCAAGGCCAGCTTCTTTACTCAAATGCTGTTCTGGAAATACCCTCACGGACACACTCAGAAATAATGTTTTGCCAGTGATCTGGGCACCCTTAGTTCCATCAAGCTGACACAGAAATTGAACCGTCATACCCACTAAGGTGTGGAGAAAGCAGAGTAAAGAGCGATACTCTAACAGTCCCTTCATGAACCTTGGGGCACATGTGTCTTTTTCAGTTATGGATTTCTCAGGGTGTATGCCCAGTACGGGGATTCCTAGGTTTGTAAATTTGATTCCTCTGTGATCTTCCTGTGGGTAGAATCCCATAGTGCTTGTCTTTTTGTGCCTGTCACTTAGCATAATGTCCGTAAGTTTCTTCTGTGTTGTAGCATGTATCAGAATTTCCTTCCTTTTCTTTTTAAGGCTGAATAATATTCCATTTCGTGCAGTGCCGTATTTTGTTTATCCGCCCACCTGTCAACAAACACCTGGCTTGTTTCCACCCTTTGGCCATTGTGAATAGTGCTGCTATGAACACGGTTGTACAGTATCTATCTGTTCAAGTGCTTGCTTTCACTTGTTTTGAGTTTATAGCCACACGTGGAATTGCTGGTCATATAGTCATCCTATGTTTAATTTTTTTGAGGCACTCAATTGATGTTGTTTTTTTTTTTTAATCACACATAGATTTAGTACAAATTTTAGGCAAGCTTATCAAGAGCAGGATAAGCCAGTCGTTATGTTCAAACAATATTTAATGTTTGGCCATCATTTTAGACTTAAAAACCAGGCTTGACCTCTTCACCATTGAAATTCTATTGGACAGTGTTCAATATCCACCCAAATCAACATCAATAATTTGTTCCACTTGGCAAGGAAAAATGTTTAAAATTTAATGAAGCCAGCAGATATCCGCAAACCCGTGTTGCCAGGGAGCAAACATGCTAACACATGGCCAGGGCTCTTCTTATAAAAAGGAGAGGGGACCAGTGTTTGCCTGGAGACAGCAGGACTATCAGTAATGGAGTGAGGCTGGCCTTCGAGTTTCTCTAGGAAGCAACGTGCAATCCATCATTCTGGAGTGTTTACTTTGAAAACACGTCCTGTCCACTGGGAGTCACGGTTTTCCAAAGGCCCTTTTGCTGGTCCTGCTGATTCATATTCCCAGAATTCCTTCACCGAATAATATTTTCCCATCACCATGGCGACTGTGTGAGAAGAAGGCATAAAGAAAAACTTCAGGACTTCTAATGTCACAGAACAGAGATTAGACGTCTGCTGGAGAGTGGACTTCATGTTTATAGTTTAAAGACAAGAGTTAGAGGTCCCATGAGGCAGGTTAGGCAAGAGAGAGCGGGGATCAGGGAGTGAGAACAGCTGGGTCACTGGTCTCGGTTCTGGCACTTTCTAGCCATTGACCTTGGGCAGTACTCTTCACTTGCTTCCTCTCCCCACAAAACGAAATGGTGAGGAGGAATTAAGACTCTCAGAAGAACTGATTGACAAAATTCAAGACATTAATGGGGCTTCCCAAGTGGCCCTAGTGGTAAAGAAGCTGCCTGCAATGCAGGAGATCTGGGTTCCACCCAGATGGGGAGGAAAGATGCCCCGGAGGAGGGCATGGCAACCCACTCCAGTGTTCCTGCCTGGAGAATCCCACGGTCAGAGGAGCCTGGCCGGCTGCAGCCCATAGAGCAGCAAAGAGTCTGACAGGACCGAAGTGACTTTATCATAAGGACACAAATTGTAGAAACCTTATCCAACGAACGAACAAACATGCTGCTGCTAAGTCGCTTCAAAACAAACATGAACCAAAAACAAATACAAAACCTCAAGTTTAGTCCACATCAAGGCGCCATGGCAGGCGCCTTATATCTTGTGTTAATGTGGATGACATTTTGTACAGTCTCCCCAACCACCTCCCCCCATCCACTCTCTCTCTGTCTCTCTCACACACACACACACATGCAGACACATAAACACACCTATGACCACCTAGAGGGAGGAACCTTTTATCCTGGACTCTGTACTTTGCAGCACACATAACTTCACTTAGTGTAAGCCTCAAGAAATGCTTGAGTTGAATTCAAATTTGGATCCAGCGAATGCTTGCCAAGTTCACTGCACCAGGCTGTGGGGGCGCAGAGGTGATTCGGGGAGGCAGGGCGCTGAGTCACCCTGATTCTCAGACCAGCCTGTGATTTCACAGCACCTTCTTCGGGGGTGGGGAAAGGGGAGAAGGTGTGCATCCAATGTAAGAGTCAGTTATTTCAGAAACAGAAAAAAAATGTGTCTTAGAGTTGAGGGATTACGCTCATTACAACGACACATGTGACGTGAACTTCTCAGGAGGATGTACTGTTGGCAGAGGGGACCCAGAGAAAGGAAGGATTTGCTTTGTGTGGCGAGGTAGGGGCTCAGAGCGTCTCACAGAGCAGCCGTGTGAGCCAGGGGTGTTGAGTCTGAACTGGGAGGGTGAAGGGCTATGGAGCTGACTGAGCTACCCTGGAGGAAGGGATTTCAGAAGAAACCTGGAAGGTCATGGGCAAAGGCACAGAGGCAGAGAAGAGCCTGATGCAGCCTCAGGAACTCTCCACATGGCTGGAGCATAGAAAAGGGAGGCGGTGGGGAGAGGGTGGACGGGCCCCACGCCAGGAATGACTACATACCCTGTAGCACGCAGTTCGTGGGCACAAAGAGGAGCCCTGCTCAGATGCACCAGAACTGCTGGTCAAGGAGGGAAAACTCAGAAATCCACTGGGCAGAGCCCTCTGTGCAGGTGTGTCTTTTTTGTCATCAGTTCGGGATTCCAGGGTGACCCGAATCAGCCTTGGTTAGTGGTTCTGATGTGGATTCAAGACAGCCAGGAGCCAGGAACCGCAGAGCCCTCCAGAGACAAGGGGAAATCACTTTGCCGATGTTCAGTCAGTCGCTGAGTTGTGTCTGACTCTTTGTGACCCCGTGGACTGCCGCGCGCCGGGCTTCCCTGTTCTTCACTGTCTCCTGGAGCTTGCTCAACCTCATGTCCATTGAGTCAGTGATGCCATCCAACCATCTCATCCTCTGTCGTCCCCTTCTCCTCCCACCTTCAATCTTTCCCAGCATCAGTCTTTTCCAGTGAGTCAGCTCTTCGCATCAGGTGGCCAGAAGTATTGGAGTTTCAGCTTCAGCATCAGTCCTTCCAATGAATATTCAGGGTTGATTTCCTTTAGGATCAACTGGAGAGGGACCCTTTGGTCCTCCTTTCTCAGCCAGCCTCTGGACCTCCGTTTGCCAGCTGTTAATACTTGCCTGAGAAGCAGGAAAGCACGCAGCATTAATCATCTCTTCTGGCGAGTCAGGCCAGCAGGGATTTTGCTGGGCACTTGGGGGCTGGAGGGTGTCAGCACGCAGGCAGCAAGGCCTGCTCTGCAGATGGCATCCTGGTCACCTCGAGGGACACTTGACCCAGGCTGAGGTCTTCCTGCAGGCAGAGTTCATCCTTGAGATGCCAAGAAAAGCATTGACCCAAAGAGCATGGCCCAGGCCCCAGGGTTCCTGCGGTGGGCACCGGCAGGAGGCGGCCCCTGTGGAAGTCAGAGCCGGGAGTTCCACAGTCACCCTCAGTAGGCAGTGCTGGCCTTGAACTTCAATAATCTCGGCCTCCCTGGCAGTGGGCAAGGACCCCAGTGCCTTCTCATCTGTGGGAGTCCCTTTCTCCCCTGGACATGCATCTCACGCAGACAGTCCCAGCTCCCTTAGTTTATGCAGTCCATCTGATTTCACTCATTTTGGGGCCTCCCAGATACTGAAGGGGAGGCTAACCGTTTGTGTGTTCACATCCCCATCCTTTAAGATGTCAGTCTGGACCAGGGAATGTGTGTATCGGCATTTGGACAAGTGTCTGATTTCCTCTAGACGTCTCTGCTCTTAGAGCTCAGCTTTTCTCAGGGTGTTACATTGGGGACCCTCAGTTTAAGTGTAGGGAAGCTTCCTCCCGGGCTGCACCTCCTACATGCAGCCAGCCAAGGAGGGGGAGATGAGTGAGATCCCCAAGTCCTCTTTATTTTGTTACTGCCTCCCTTTCTCCCTTTACTGGGGAATGGAAATGGGGGCTCAGTTTGATGCAGCCCCTGTAGCTGCCTCCAGCCCCATTTCTCACCAGTCCTTCTTGTCTCCTCCAAGTTTCAGGCACCTGATATCCGTCAGTATCACACACGAGCTTTCCCTCCTCCTCACCTCTCTTGTCCTGACTGTTCCAATGGCACCTAAACTTCCCTGTGCATTCTTCTCCACTTTCCCCAAAAGTAAAGAAATTACCTTCCCTGTCCTCCTATGGTCGTTCTGTAGGAATCAGGGCTGGTTCAAATGCCAGTTCTGACACTAACCCAGGAATTTTACCTCCCTGGGCCTCAGTTTCCCCATCTGTAAAATGGGATGATGATAAACCTGGCCAAGTAGCAAGAATTATGTAACTGAGTAGTATGTTGAGCACAGGGCCTGGCACATAGTGGATATTCAGCAAACATTAATTCTCTCCCTTTCCTAGTTTCCTCATAGCAATGTCCATTGTTATTATCATGATCTGTGTATGTTTCATCTACTAGATGTTGAATTTTAAGGGTCTATGATTCAGACAATAATAACTGTGTATGTGCCAAACAGTTGTTGTTCAATCAGTAAGTCGTGTCCGACTCTGCGACCCCATGGACTGCAGCACGCCCGGCTTCCCTGTCCCTCACTGTCTCCCACTTTGCTCAAACTCATGTCCATTGTGTCAGTGATGCCACCCAACCATCTCATCCTCTGTCACCTCCTTCTCCCTCTGCCCTCAATCTTTCCCAGCATCAGGGTCTTTTCCAATGAGTCAGCTCTTCACATCAGATGGTCAAACTATTGGAGCTTCAGCTTCAGCATCAGTCCTTCCAGTGAAAATTCAGGGTTGATTTCCTTGAGGATTGACTGGTTTGGTATCTTTGCTGTCCGAGGGATTCCCAAGAGTTCTCCAGCCCCACAGTTCAAAAGCATCAACTCTTTGGTGCTCAGCCTTCTTTATGGTCCAACTCTCACATCTGTACCTGACTACTGGATAAACAGTGGCTTTGACTGTACAGACCTTAGTCAGCAAAGTGATGTCTCTGCTTTTTAATACACTAAGTTTGTCATAGCTTTTCCTCCAAGAAGCAAGCGTCTTTTAATTTCAAGTCTGTGGTCACAGTCTGCAGTGATTTTGGAGCCCAAGAAAATAAAGTCGGTCACAGTTTCCATTGTTTGCCCATCCATTTGCCACGAAGTGATGGGACTGGATACCATGATCTTCATTTTTTGAATGTTGAGTTTTAAGCCAGCTTTTTCACTCTCCTCTTTTACCTTCATCAAGAGTCTCTTTAGTTCTTCTTTGCTTTCTGTCATAAGGGTGGTATCATCTGCATATCTGAGGTTATTGATATTTCTCCTGGCAATCTTGATTCCAGTTTGGGCTTCATCCAGCCCGGGACTTTGCATATAAGTTAAATAAGCACGGTGACAATATACAGCCTTGATGTACTTGTTTCCCAGTTTGGAAGCAGTCCTTTGTTCCATGTCTGGTTCTAACTATTGCCTCTTGACCTGCATACAGGTTTCTCAGGAAGCAGGCAAGATGGTCTGGTATTCCCATCTCTTTAAGAATTTTCCAGCTTGTTGTGATCCACACAGTCAAAGGGTTTAGCGTAGTTCATGAAGCAGTAGTAGATGTTTTTCTGGAATTCCTTTGCTTTTTCCATGATCAAGTGACTGTTGGCAGTTTGATCTCTGGTTCCTCTGCCTTTTCTAAATCCAGCTTGTACATCTGGAAGTTCTTGGTTCATGCACTGTTGAAGCCTCTCATGAAGGATTTTGAGCATATATAATTCAGTGGGTTTTTTTGTACATTCACAAAGCTGTGCAATCATCACTAGCATATAATTCCGAAATCATGGTTTTACTCCCAAGTAAATCCAATGCTCATTAGCATTCAGTCCCCATTTCCCCTTCTCAGCTCCTGGCAATATCTAATCTAATTTCTGTCTTTATAGGTTTTCCTGTTCTGGAAATTTCCTACTAACGGAGTCATGCAGTGTGGTCTATATGAGTGACTTCTCTCACTTGGTATTTTCAAGGTTCATCCATGTAGTAGCATGTACCAGTACTTCATTCCTTTTCGTGGCTGAATAATATTCCACTGTTTGGATGGACCACATTTCCTTTACTCACCAGCTGATAGACATCTGGGTATTTTCTACTTTTGGCTATCTTGAATAATGCTACCAAGTGGTTCATTTTTATATATTATATGTCTTGACTGAGAGAAGGGGACAGGGTTAGGGTTTGGATGTCAAATATTTTTTATTAAGACGTATTTTACCTCACTATTATCATAGGTGCTTGAAGTTCTTGTCCAACAGTTATAGTATCTGGCTCATTTCAGGGTCGGTATCTATTGACTGATTTTTTATTCTTGAAAATGAGCCTTCATATGAAGAGTAATTTTGGATTGTGTCGTGGACATTGTGAATGTTGTGTTGTGGAAACTGGATTCTGTGATACTGTTTTGAAGAAAGCTGATGTTTCTGTGTCAATAGGGAATTAATGTGGCCAGGCGCAAACTCTGCCCTCTGCGACACTTGTAGTGGGGGAGGTGGGGCTCAGTTCTCAGCTGAGACTGCTCTTAACCCGCCATGCACACGTGTGGCCTGGGGCTCTGCCAGAGACTCAGGCAGGGGTCTACACACAAAGTCTGGGTTCCTTCTTCTTCTCCAGCTCTCTGCGTCATGGGGCTCCTGCCAACTCTCCGGGGACTCGGGCTGGCTAAGCCTCCTTCTCCCGGTTCCCCCGTCCACGAGGACAGTAGGCCTCCCACTGGAATTTAGTCACCTTGCGCGCCCACCACAAATGTGGCAGACGCCCCCAGGGCAAAGCCACAGAAATGGGAAGCTTGCCTCTTGTGGGCTGGTTCTTCTAAGTTTGGACACTGCCCCAAGACGCTTCTGCTTATGTTTACCCTCCAGCGCTGTTGCTTTTGTTATATTGTCCATACTTGGTGGATTTGTACGTGTTGTCTGTAGGACGGTTGGTTTGTGCGCAATTTACTCCTCCACACAGAAGCAGAATATACATATATGTATTTTTAAATATTGAATATGTATATTTGAAACATAAGTTTCATGAATACTTACCTACTACGTTCCTGCAGATGATTTACTCTAATAATTTCTGTTCTGCTCCACAGTCTTTCATTTAAAAAAGGCTGCTCTCAGTCCTCCGCTAAATTGAACTTGTGACCCACAGCGGGTCATGATCCCATCTGACCCGCTCTGCTCTGACGCCTGGCAGACAGGAGCAGGGGCCCCTACTGGAAGAGCTTGCTGAGCATATAAAACACAAGAGCGTCTCAGTCTCCTGCCCAAGGTTTAGAAGCTCTGTGTCCTGAACGTACTATCAGCAGGGTGCTCATGATGCTGTACCCACAGATGAGGGGGTACCCTTGTGTCTCCTCCCCCTGCACCCCTCCAGGGCTGTCGTGACCCAAACCTGCAGTGAGAGTCCTTTAGGACCCAGAACTCCTGCTAAACGTGATTCACAGACTTCATACATCTCTAGCCATCTTGCTGAATAAGGAAATTTAAAAATAGTGACTATCTACTCTGGCCATCATAAACTAAAGGTTAGAAAAATGTCAGCTGGACAATCACAGAGTAAGGCAAAGTCTTGAAATTAAATTCACTTCCTGCTGTGGAAACCTCAGTCCATACCTTCCACATCATTCCACGGATAGGTGCTTGAGAGCTCTAGATCTGGCCGGGACCACGGGAGGCCCATCCTGGAACCCACCTCCCTCCTGTGTCGGCCAGAGAGGATGGGCATTCACCCAGGGTCCCATGCCTGGGAGAGAACAAGCGCTTTCCAGTCTGGCATAGGCACTGCTCCGCTGAAATGCCAAGTGGCTCTGACTGCAAAGACGCAGGCGCTTGTTCCCCGATTCCGTCTTTGCTCCATAGACTCCCCAGCCACAGAGCTCATTTCACTCACCGCAGCCGGTCCCCTGGGGGGCTTCCTCCGCCCTACTTGCCATCACCCAGATGCGCAGAGAACAGAGGGTGGATGGGAAGAGGAACCAGCCGGGGCCCCCGCACGCACCCCGCCCGCTCCCCGGAGCAGCGCAGGAGACCCGAGAGGCATTAGTGCCCACATAATGGAGCCCTCCTCCTCTCTTCTTGGAAATCGCCAGCCCATCTTCCTTAATGACCACGAGAGGAGTCAGATGCGAGCCCTGCGCTCATAAGGCTGGGCCGTGACGCCCTGTCTTCACTGGAGGAGGGGCAGCGGCTGCTCGGCCTGGGAGGAACTGGCCTGGTGTCTGTCTTCTGCCCAACGGAGGCTGGGTGAGAGCTCCCCCTACTCCGACTCTCAGGCCATTCTGCTGAGGCGCTGGGGCTCGGGGCTTCTGAAATGCATCTGG
>SJYR01000268.1:679583-701238 GCA_006410655.1 Kobus ellipsiprymnus | reverse complement strand
TCAAGGGACGACAGGGTGGGAGGGAGGGAAGTAGAGTTCCAGGCCAAGAGCTGAGGGCCTGGAGATGAGAGGGTGGAATTCTAAGGGGGGGTCTCAGAGACAGCCGTGTGGGGTGGCCTTGTGACGTCTGCATGAACTCACCAGGCCCCTTGCCATGACCTGCTCGGGCATCCTTAGGGCTGGGCAGGGCCCAGCGTCAGCGGGCACACCCTGGATTGGCCTGGGCATTTGTTGTAAGATTCAGATACTTCTGCAGCTCTCGATATTTCTGCAGCATCATCCCAGCCCTCGTCCTCTGCTTAGGGCTCCCCTTCCTCTTGCCCCCAGCCTCCTCCCCTGGGACCCCTCAGCCGCCCACGTCCGGCAGCAAAGGGGCTCCTGCCCTGCACGCCGGGGGGCCTCCAGGCTCCTGCTCGCGGTCATAGGGGGTGGCATGTGCTTTCACTGGGGGTGGCATTGCTTTCCGATGCTGTGTCAGTTTCTGCTGTGCCATGAGGTGTGTTAGCTGTATGTATACACGTGTCCCCTCTCTCGGACCTCCTTCCCAGCCACCCTCTTCGCCGCCCCTCTAGGTCATCACAGTGCACCGAACTGAACTTCTGTGCGTTATGACAGCTTTCCCACTAACTATCTGCCGGTTGCCGTGTATTTTTAATAACGCTTTGGGGTCTGATGCATGACCGAGGCTGGTTTGCAGCCCCGGGCATGTGCCCTGCCTGCTGGTGGGGACGACCCAGGGATGTCAGCCCTACTCACGGGTGGCCAGCAAGTGGAGGAGCAGGTAGCCATCTGGCTGCATGCATGAGACGCCCCGGACTGGGGAGAAGCTGAAGGGAAGAAGGATGGGAAGAGGGGGGGTACACTGCCAACCTCCTCCCACCGAATGGGAAAGAAAGTTGAGAGTAAAAATTTTAATTGCAAAGATCCCACTGACAGCTTGACTTGAAGGGAAAAGATGAGCTAAATTTAACCTAGCCAAAGAGCCAGAAATGCAATTTACTAATTAGCTTAAAATGGAAACTAGTCCAGTGAGCCTAAAGAGGTTTTCTGGTTACAAGATACCAAAAAAGAGGTGGTTCTTCTCTTCACACTGACACACACTTTGCATCTAACACTGTTGGATAATTAGGAACGCAGTTTGCTGGCACGTGGCCCGAGACACGGAGGCAGAGCACCAGAGCCTTCTTGAAAAGTCACAGGAACCTGTGTTTTCCTGTTAAACCTGTTTTCTAAATCCAGAGCATCCGGAGGGAATGAGTCTGTCCTCCGGGAGTGCACAGCCCCCTGGGAAGGGAGGCAAGGTCTGGAGGGGCTAGGGGCCTCCGGACAGTACTAGGTGCCGAGGGGACTGTTTCTGTTTTATTTTTTTCGGCCACAAGCCACGTGGGCTCCTAGCTCCCTGCCTGGGCATCAAACCCGCCTCCCCTGCATTGGAAGGTGAAGCCCCAACCACCAGGGACAGTAGACAAGTCCCACGAAGGCTTCTCTTTCTAGAAGGACACAGACCCTATCAGAGGAGGGCCTGATGACCCCGTGGAACCTTCTCCATTACCTCTTCACAGGCTCTGTCCCCAAATAAGTCACCAGCAGGGATTAGAGCTGCGACATAGAAATGCCACAAGACACAGTCCAGTCCCTAGCAGGGAGCAGAGAGAAGGGACAGCACAGAGGCTGGGATGGGACCCAGCAGCTGTGTGTCTAGAGAACAGGTCCATTTCACAGGCTAGTAATGTGAAGCCTGGACGCGTGTGCGAGATCCCACACAGGGAAGGCTGGCCCGGCCCCTGGCTCTTCACTCAGCAGGCAGTGGGGGGTCACAGGGGACCTCTGAGCTGGGCAGTGACAGGATCAGAACTGCACTTCAGCGGGCAGTCTGACCACCAGGTGGAAAAGATGTCTTCACTACTCTGGGGTGATTTTTGTTCCAATTTGAAAGGCATGCCTAACACACGAGTGGAACTCATTAACCCTCTTCTCTTTCCCACATAATGGCAGTCTTGGGAGAGCAACAGGGACTTTGAATAAAACATTTTGGAGATTCATCCAGGACATTATAAATAGTCATAGCACAAAAGTAACATTTGGGAGAAAGAGCATTTTCAGCAGCAAATTTTCATGGTACGGTTTCTGTTATACTCTTCCAACTAAAACAGACGGTTTTTCCAAACAATGGCTATCTTTTACGAATGTTTTACTGCTTCTCCAATTTGGTGCAATAAAATATCCTACAGGCAAAAAAAAATCTTAGCAGGTAACACAGCTGTTCCTTTACTAAATGTAGAGAAGAGGTGCTCCTCTCTGCTCCCATCAACGATGCTGAAAGGCAGCAAGCGTATCTGTTATAGAGGAGGCAATGAAAAACCTGTGAACTTAATCCATGCAGAATCTCAATGATGTAAAGCTGAACGTGTTACCATCCCATTTATGGGGTATGGTTAGTTTTTAATCGCTAAATGACATCATTAAGGATGCACATAATAATGCAATTAAGGACCACAGCTCAGTGTATGGAATAGAGATGAATTCTCATTCGTTGTCATTAGTAATATCGGTCATAAATGAATTCCCCTCTTGCCAAACGGCAATAACATCACCCATCAATTCGTTCTCAAATTACCTTTCCTGCTGCCACATCTATTTCCCACCAGACTGGCCAATATATGAAAATATGAGTTTACACATATATTATGCAGGATTTTTTACCCCCCGCCGAAAGCTTTAAATAGCAAGCTCTAGCCATACATTCGCCCAAGATTTCAAGTGATTTACAAATGTAGAATTTAGAGTTCTTCAGAAACCCATCTTGTATGCAAAACAAACTGGAAAGGCACATAAATCTCTACCTCCTTGAAGTTTTCCTTATAAAAAGAGAAGGGCCTTTAAGGGCAGAAATTGAGACCTCGTCTTTATCTGGCACAGCATCTGACCTCCAGAGGAAGGCCCACAGGAAATGTCTGTGGGATGAATGAATGAACCAACGAGCAAATGAACTAAAGAGCAATCAGCATGAGACAGTTTTACCCTATTGGGTTAAACGTCAAAAATGTTCCAAAGCCAAGGAGTAAATTGTGTTTCTGAATAGCGGAAAAAAAAAAGACCCAATATACATTTGTTTGATTGAATGAATAAATGAAGGCCTTGATAAAAGATAACTAAAAATAAAAAGACTATTTTTTGTGAGAAAAAAAGAGCAAATAAACAAATTGAAGCTCAAGAATTTGCATTAAGATATACATATAATTTTAAACTTAATTTAAATTTATTAAAGTCATGATGCACAGATTTTTAAAAATCAAGCAGGTCTACAAGGTTTAATAAAAAAAATAGCAGTTACCTTCCCTTATTCCCTGTGCCATTCCCACTTTCCAGAATCAACTGGAATATTTGTCCCTCCCAAATATTTTATCCATTCCTTTTGGAATGTATTTATCTTTCTTGAAATAACACGGGTGTACAGATACTTCCTGATTTTTCCACGTTCAGGAATTTCAGGAGTTTGTTATCTATTTACTTCCCACCATGGAAGATGAAGACCTCCTTCTCTTTTCCATCACTCACTATACACCCAGACATGCATACATACTCCTCCCCATCTTTCCAATACAGCTATGTCATAATTTTTAATTTAATCATTATGTGTTTTTATTATTAGGACTATGGAACGCTATTCATGGTTAAGCCGTACAGCATTTGATTGAATTTGCTTTCTTCTACAGTTTTTGGTTGTCCTGGAGTGAGTCTCCTGTTTTCCTTGTACCTGTCACTGCTGCTGCTAAGTCACTTCAGTCGTGTCCGACTCTGTGCGACCCCATAGACGGCAGCCCACCAGGCTCCCCCGTCCCTGGGATTCTCCAGGCAAGAGCACTGGAGTGGGTTGTCATGTCCTTCTCCAATGCATGAAAGTGAAAAGTGAAAGTGAAGTCGCTCAGTCGTGTCTGACTCTTAGAGACCCCACGGACTGCAGCCCACCAGGCTCCTCCATCCACGGGATTTTCCAGGCAAGAGTACCGGAGTGGGGTGCCATTGCCTTCTCCGTACCTGTCACTAAGTCATCTCAAATACTCTGGCTTATGTGTGAATCTCCTTTCAAAAGCTTCCAGTTTCATCTTCTTGGTGGCCTTTCTGCAGAGCCTCTGTCCCCTGGCTGCAATCTGACTGGCTGCCCAATAGCACAATTATTACTGTTGATTGCACAAGTGATGTCTTAGGCTCTCTCAACCTATTTTCATGGAGGTTCCTTTTACCTCTTTCCTGGGCCCCTTGTGTCCTGGAGCTCATGAGTTCTTCACTCCTGGTGACTCCCTCATTTTGGTGGAGCACACCCTTCAGTAGCTTCCTGAGAAAGGGGACACATGGTACCTAAGTTTTTGAGAACTTGCATGACTGAGAATACCTTTATTCTACTCACATGCTTGGTTGAGTGGTTTGAAATTATAGGTTGAAATTAAGTCCCCCCCCCCCTTAAATTTACTTTCTTGTATTTCCTTATTGTTTTCTGGGCTTCCCTGGTGGCTCAAGTGGTAAAGAATCTGCCTGCAGTGCAGGAGACCCTGGTTAGATCCCTGGGTGGGGCAGATCCCCTGGAGAAGGGATAGGCTACCCACTCCAGTATTCTCAGGCTTCCCTGGGGGCTCAGGCTGTAAAGAATCTGCCTGTAATGCAGGAGCCCTGGGTTCGATCCAGGGTTGGGAAGATACCCTGGAGGAGCTTGGCTCCCCACTCCAGTATTCTTGCCTGGAGAATCCCCATGGACAGGTGGCAGGCTGCAGTCCACGGGGTCTCAGAGTCAGACACGACCGAGTGACTAGGCACATTGTTTCCTAGCTCCTCTTATTGCTGTTGAGAAATCCAGTTTCATTCTAATTCTTAACCCTTTGTCCAACACCTGTCGTTTCTCTCTGGAAGCTTTTTGAACATTCCCTTTATCTCCAGCGTTCTAAAACAGAGAGAGAAATTTTCCTGCTTGGTTCTCTCTTCATTGCGCTGAGAACGTAGCTTGCCCTTTCAGTGCAGGGATTCATGTCCCTTTGTCCTGGGAGTTGTTCTTGAGTTATTTATTTGAGGATTTCCCTCCATTTTCTTCACTGTTGCTTTCTGAAACTCCTATTATTCAGACACTGTACTTCCCAATATGACTGTTGAACTTTTCTCCTATATTCTATATTGCTTTGTCTTTTTATTCTATTTTTCAGGGAGATTTGTGTAACTCTTTTATTGTTATTTATTTCTTTTCACTGACATATAAGTGATTTACAATGTCACATTAGTTTCATGTACGCAGCACAGTGATTAGGTTATATTTGTGTGTGTGTGTATATATATATATTATTTTTCAGATTTTTTTCCCTTACAGATCGTTAGACAATATTGAGTCTAGTTCCCTGTGCTATACAGTAGGTCCTTGTTGGTTCTTTCTCTGTATATAGTAGTGTGTATATCTTGTGTATGTTAGTTGCTTGGTCATATCTGACTTGCGACCCTTTGGACTGTAGCCTGCCAAGCTCCTCTGTCCATGGGATTTTTCAGACAAAGATACTGGAGTGGGTTGCCATTTCCTTCTCCAGGGGATCTTCCCAACCCAGGGATCAAACGTGGCTCCGCTGCATTGCAGGCAGATTCTTTACTGTCTGAGCCACCACAGAAGCCTGCGTGTATCATGCTCCACTTAATTAAATTAATTAATGTATTTATTTGTGACTGCACTGGGCCTTGTTGCCGCGAGGCTTTTCCCCGGTTGCAGTGAGTGGGGACTGCTCTCCGCTGAGTCCGCGGGCTCCTCGCTGCCCTGGCTTCCCGCTGTGGAGCATGGGCTCCAGGCACACGGGCTTCAGCAGTGACAGCTCACAAGCTGCTCTGCTTCGCGACACGTGGGATCTTCCCGGACCAGGAACTGAACCCGCGTCCCCTGCATTGGCAGGCGGATTCTTTACCACTGAGCCACCAGGGAAGTCCCCAATTCTGTTGTAGACTCTTCTGTGGAGATTTTACTTCTACCATATTTTTAATTCCCAAATACTCATTCTTGTCGTCTGACTTTAGCCTCTTGTCCTTGTTTTACGGCCGCAGTCACGTCAACCTTTGAGGACGCTGGTGATTATTTAATTTCCTTCTGTTCTCTGCAATGTCCTTTTCCTCTTATTCCCCTGCCCTTTCTTCCTTTCACATTTTCTCAGCTGTTTAGACATTCTTGGCTCTCCATTCAAACCTTAGAGATGAACATTCGAAAGCTGCAGGAAGCTGAGTCCACAGACGAGATTTGTCCATGGGGGGACTTGTCAGCTACTGTGATTCCTAACCCTTCTCTCCCTCCAGATCTTCCCCCAAGAGGTTGTCATGGTCCCTAAAGAAGGGTCTTCCACACTCTGGCCTGGACAGCAGACAGTGGGCTGACAGGACGCCGGAGCTGAGGGTGGGAAGGGGCTGGGTGAGGTCCCACCGTTCATTCTTAGGCCATCACTTCTTCATCTTCAGACTCTTCCCTTCTGGTTATCCATTTGTGGGAAAACCCCCTTCGTTCACTTGTTTCAGAGATTAAACCTCCAGTCTTCTATAGGGAAAGGAAGGAGATTGGGGAGGCATCTAACTGTTTCTGTATTAGTCACCTCAGGCTGCCATAGCAAAATATGACACACTGGGGGCTTAAACATCAGACATTTATCTCTTGCAGTCTTGGAGAGTGGAAGTCTGTGACCTGGGTGAGGGAGAAAGACATTTCTTCCTCTTCTTCTAAAGCCACCAATCCTATCAGATTAGCCCCCACCCTTATGACCTCGTTTAATTCCGGCCCATGCAGCCACAGCGACCCCTTTGCGCTTCCTAGGTGGCACCAGTGATTAAGAACCTTCTTGCCAACGCAGGAGATATAGGAGACATGGGTTCAATCCCTGGATCAGGAAGATCCCTTGGAGGAGGAAATGGCAACCCGCTCCAGTGTGTTTGCCTGGGAAATCCCTTGGACAGAGGAGCCTGGTGGGCTACAGTCCACGGGATTGCAAAGAGTCGGACACAACTGAAGCGACTCAGCACGGATGGGATCTTAATTACCTCCTAGAAGCCCTAACAGACTTCCCAGGTAGTTCAGTGGTAAAGAATTTGCTTGCAACGTAGGAGACCGGGGTTCAGTCCCTAGGTTGGGAAGATCCCCTGGAGAAGAATATCTGAATGGCTACCCACCCCAGGATTGTTGCTGAGAGAATCAAAATCCCAGGGACAGAGGAGCCTGGAGCCATGGTCCAGCTCACGGTGATGTCTAGTCAGACATGACCGAGCACACAGGAGCCCTAACCCGAGATGCTGTTGCTGGCAGTTTGGGGCTCTCACACAGGAGTCCAGGGGAACACAGTTCGGTCCATAGCAGCTTCTGCAGACTTTTGGTCAACCCTCCTAATTTCAGCCTCTCCTGTGTCTCCACTTCCATAGCGGCGCTATCGGTTCCTGAATCTTTGGGGGCTCTCTTGGGGGAAGTGGGGTGCTCCTTGGTGGCCCCCAGTCTGCTAGCTTCGGTTTCAGCTTGTTTGGAGCAGACGAAATCATACTTCTGCTCTGCTTGCTTCCCAGCCTGCGAAGCTGGACTGAGGGTGTGCCCTCTCCGGTGCCCTGCTCCGTGGGCCTGCGGGTTGGCAGCAAAACATGGAGGCTGGCACGTGTGCTCTGCCATCCTCAAAGTCACTGTTAGGACATCCTTACCAGGATGATCGTGTTGCCCACAAAGACTTGTTGAGAAATGAATGAAACCTCACGTTTTCTGTGGCATCTTGCCCCTGTCATCCTCTGACCCTCTTCCCAGAAGACGTGCAATCCCTCCTTCTTTCCCAGGTGACCACCCCTCCCCTCAGCCTCCCCTCCCCATAGACACAGTTTCCTTTGGAAGTCTGTTCCAGCCACCATCTTCCTTCTCCCTGAATTGTCACCAACTCCACTTCCTCTTCACCAGGTGAGCCCCCAGGGAAGCCCAAGAATACTGGAGTGGGTAGTCTATCCCTTCTCCAGTGGATCTTCCTGACGTAGGAATCAAACCAGGGTCTCCTGCATTGCAGGTGGATTCTTTACCAACTGAGCTATCAGGGAAGCCCCCAGTCCACCTGCAATGTGGAGACCTGGGTTCGATCCCTGGGGCGGGAAGATCCCCTGGACAAGAGATAGGCTACCCACGCCAGTATTCTTGGGCTTCCCTTGTGGCTCAGCTGGTAAAGAATCTGCCTTCAATCAGGGAGACCCTGGTTCGATTCCTGGGTAGGGAAGATCCCCTGGAGAAGGGAAAGGCTATCCACTGTAGTATTCTGGCCTGGAGAATTCCATGGACTGTATAGTCCTGGGATTGCAAAGAGTCGGACACGACTGAGCGACTTTCTCTTTCACTTCACCCCTCCTCTGCCCCGTCCCTCCTGTCACCCACGCTGGCTCCTCCCATCCTGAGAAGGCCCCTCCTGATCATGCTGCCCCATGGGGCAGGGGTTCCAGCTCTTTGCTCCTTTTCCAGTCTGACAGCCTGTTTCCTGGTCACTGCTGGTCTTCAGGCCTTGCCACTGCTCACCAGTCCCGCCTCTGCATCCCCAAACACACCCTGGTTGCCAAGGTCACAGTCTTCTCCCTGCACTCAGCCCTCTTCTGGACATCCCACTCCACCCTCCACTCCATCCTCTCGGAGTGAGACCCTCCCTTGTGTCTTCTGTGTCCCTAACCCGGTAGTACGTGCAGTCTTCCCTGGTGGCTCAGCAGTAAAGAATCTGCCTGCCAAGGCAGGAGACGTGGATTCGATCCCTGGGATGGGAAGATCTGCTGAAAAAGCAAATGGGCACTCACCCCTCTTCTCAACATCCCACTCCGCCCTCCACTCCATCCCCTCAGACTGAGACCCTCCCTGGGAGTCTTCTGTGTCTGTAACCTGGTCCAGCCAGCCAATTCCCCACCTGCTTGGGAGGCGGGTGCTGGCTGTACCCAGACTCTCACTGCCTCCCCTGGAGCTATGCCCACGGCCGCTAGTCCGTCCTTGCGATTTCTGGTTCCGTTCACATGCACTTCTCCGTCCATCGTCCTGAAGCACAGGCTCATTGTGAGGCTTCCAAGGGACTCGCCATTGTCCATGGGCCAAGTCCAACACGTTAGCAGGGGGTCCCAGGCCTTCCACAATGCCTGACCCATCCTGCCCGACCTCCTCGTCCCATCCTTGACTTGAACAGAGCTGGATGGCTCATCACTTCTCAGACACACTGGGTATGCATTTCCAGCCCCTTACCCTGGATGACTCTCTGTCTCCGTCTCCAATTATTTCATCTCTCAGATCCCTCAAAGCTAGAGCTCTGATCCCATCCGACAGCCCCAACCTGGGATTCCTTCTCCACATGCCCTGGCCCCTGGGGCGGGGGTGGGGGGGTTCAGTAACCCTTGTGCC
Organism: Kobus ellipsiprymnus; assembly: GCA_006410655.1. Classification (NCBI taxonomy): domain Eukaryota; kingdom Metazoa; phylum Chordata; class Mammalia; order Artiodactyla; family Bovidae; genus Kobus; species Kobus ellipsiprymnus. Next base: position 691,847 of record SJYR01000268.1, on the reverse strand, counting down.
TTCCCTCATCCTCAGCCCAAGCAGTGAACACTTTCTGAACATGTCCTGTTGGTACATGAATCCAGGGACTGCTCCCCACAGGATGAGGTCCATGGCCCCATCCTATCTGGAGCTGTTTCTCCCTTCCTGTCCCCAACCAGGTCATCAGTTTTTATTCTTAGGTAAATCTTCCTTCCTTCCCCCAGGCTCTCTTATCCTATCCTCAGCTGCAGAGGTGGTAGTTCAGAGCTGCAGAGTAAGGTTTGGGGCGTGACAAGGCCAGATTCAAAGCCCAGCTCTCACCTGCCCGTCTGCTCACGCAGGATTCCCCTGCAGATAACACTGAGGCACTGCGACCTCCCAACAGGCCCTTGGCGTGGACAGTCGCTGATGCACGGATAGCACTGGCTCTCTCAGGAGCCCAGGATAGGTGGGCTCCTGGGCGCCTGGTCCCCGCCTGCGTGTTCCTGTGTGTTTCCTCCCCTCCTGGACCACGAGGCCCTCAGGAGACAGGCATTGCTCTAGTCTCCTTTGGACCCCCTGTTCCTGGCACAGAGCAGGCACTCAGCGTGTGCAAATGAGTGAGCCAAGAGTCAGCACCAGGCAAACATCTGTGATCAGAACACACAGGGGACGATATTAAATATCTTGTGATAAACCATAGGGCTTCGCAGGTGGCTCGATGCTAAAGAACACATGCCAGCCGAGGCAGGAGACGCAAGTTTGATCCCTGGCTCGGGGAGATTCCCTGGAGAAGGGAGTGGCTACCCACTCCAGTATTCTTGCCTGGGCAGTTCCATGGACAGAGGAGCCTGTTGGGCTATAGTCTATGGGATCACAAGAGTTGGACACAACTTAACAGCTAAACGATAAATACACGCAGACACACACGCATATTCTGAGTCACTTTGCTGTACACCAGAAGCACAACATTGTAAGTCAACTTACACTTCATTCTTTTCTAAAAAATGAGGGCAGTGAGCAAGCCCATAACTGGGGGTGATGGAACGTCTTACCAGTGATCTCTGCTCAGAAGACCCTTTAAACCGTTGCCTTAATCAGTGGGATAATCAGAGTCTGCAGACCATAGGCAAATAAATTAGCAAGGATTCCAGGACCCTTTGTTAATTGCAAATAAACATTATGTATTTCGGCCACCAGGATGAAAAAGGCCATAATTGGGGTGATGAGAAGAGACTGGGCAAACCTCAGAAGTGGGCCTTTTACTTGACTTTCCTAATAAATAATTCCGATTTCCAGCAAGTTCTCTTTAATTCTTGCAGTTTTGATGCTGTGAGGCAGCTTAGGATGGCATAGTAAATATAACTGTATGAACCTCCATAATTTTTTTCACTGCATTAAATGGATAGAATCTACATCTTTCCGTGTTAGTTAGGATGATAATATAATCTGCCATCCCAACTAAAATAATTCAGAGTCAAAGGGGGACTGACTATTGACAAAGACCCAGGACGTAAGCATAAACCCGGCTGCGCCAACACCCTGAAATGAGTGATTCTAATATTCCAACATTAGAATATTTACTCTGCGGTTGATCAGCTCTATGCCAAGAACTGCCGTGAAACCTCACAGGCAACATGATGGAGCAAATGAAAAAATTCCTGAAAATTACATTGTTCAGTGGAGATGCCTCAAAGGAAATTTCGTTTGCCATCCACAGCGGTACTTGCATGACTGTATAGATAAGTGCCGATTTGAACACTGAGTTTCCCAAGTGAAATGCCATTTTTTAAAAAAAGAGAAAACCAGAACGTCCTTGGGGGTCCAGTGGATGGGACTCTGTGCTTTCACTGCCAGGCACCTGCGTTCAATCCCTGGGTGGGGAACTAATAAAATACTGCACACCGTGTGGCTAGGCCATAAAATAAAAGGCAGGGGGTGGGAAGGAGGTCCAAGAGGGAGGGGATGTTTATATACATATAGCTAATTCATGCTGCAACAGAAACTTACACAATACAGTAAAGCAGCTGTACTCCAATAAAAAAAATAATAAAAAAAAATAAAAGGGCTACAATTTTTAAAAGAGAAAAACCAACCAACATTACTTTTCATTTTCCACTTCAGAGACTTCAAAATACGTAAATTCTTCTGATCAATGTAAATCATTAAGAACATTTTGGAGTGAATAATCTACTGAGGGAAAAAACCCCCTAGGTTTCTGAGATAACAAGGAGTTTTCATATCCATTTGGTCGGTGAGCCCTTATCTGTGAAAGGGTCAGAAGTTCATGGCTCTGCGGTGACATTGCTGTGACAGGATGACGACGCTGACGAGCCTGTGTGTTTTTACACAGTGTGGTCTGTCGGGCACCACTCACTCACCAGTCTGGGACAGTCTGTGCACAGGTGGGCAGGGAGCTGGGTTCACGGGCTACGGATACCGTGCCTTTGTAAGGCTTCCAGCCAGGGCTAAAGCTGGGGAGAGAACTAGGAAAACTCGTGTTGGTTGCTGGAGGCTGCTGTTGCTGCCGCTAAGTCACTTCAGTCGTGTCCGACTCTGTGCCACCCCATAGACGGCAGCCCACCAGGCTCCCCCGTCCCTGGGATTCTCCAGGCAAGAACAATGGAGTGGGTTGCCATGTCCTTCTCCAATGCATGAAAGTGAAAAGTGAAAGTGAAGTCACTCAGTCGTGTCCGACTCTTAGCGACCCCATGGACTGCAGCCTACCAGGCTCCTCCGTCCATGGATTTTCCAGGCAAGAGTACTGGAGTGGGGTGCCATTGTTGCTGGAGGAGGAGGCATAAAAGCAGAGTGAAGAGCCGTAGCCCTGTCCCCAGGGCAGCCGGTTTCTACAGAACTTCAAAAAGGAGCCTGATTTAGCCCAGATGAAAGGTCCTGACAGCCATGAGCAATGGAGGAGGCAGGGACGCTGGCTGGACAGAGGGGTGGGGGGCAGTGTATGAGCTGAGCTCAGAGGCTGAGCGGAAGGACATTTCCAGGAGGCCACGCAAGTGAAGCCCAAGGGCCGACCCCTGCATGGTGTTTGGGGAATGAAAAGCAGAATGAAGGACTTCCCTGGTCGTCCAGTGGTTAGGACTCCACGCTTCCACTGCTGAAGGCCTGTGTTTGATCCCTGGTCAGGGAACTAAGATCTCACAGGCAGCGAAGTGTGGCCAAAATAAATACACATTATTCTTGGGCTTCCCTTGTGGCTCAGCTGGTAAAGAACCTGCCTGCAATGCAGGAGACCCGGCTTCGATCCCTAGGTTGGGAAGATCCCCTGGAGAAGGGAAAGGCTACCCACTCCAGTATTCTGGCCTGGAGAATTCCAAGGACTGTATAGTCCATGGGGTCACAAAGAGTCAGACACGACTAAGAGACTTTCCCTTTCTTCTTTTTTATATATTTTTAAAGAATGAATTGATTGGGGCAGAGGAATGGGGAGGAATGAGGAATGTCTGCACATCTTGGACTTTGCAGGTTTCTTTTTCTCCAATAAGGAGAGTAATTTGAAAACTGGGAAGAGTTTTTTTTTTTTTTTAAAGTCCCTTAGGAGAAATTGTCAAGGGTCCAAGATAGGTGAGAGATAGAGGGTGGGGCAGCTTAGTGACTGCGAATCCCTTCTCCAGGTCTCCACAAAAGGTCTCAGATTTGGCCAGATGGGAGTCACAGAAAACTGGGAAGGGAAAAATGTCATGATTTTCCCCAAAGCAGAATAAGTTGGGTTCTTGAAAATAGAGATGATAAATTTGATATTAATATGGGTTCTGAGCAATAATTTTAACAGATTTTTGAAGAGCTGGTGTGAACTCACTTGGAAGCAAATGTTATTGCGAAGAGGCAAACCAAACCCATTCCCTCTTTTCACAGGGTTACCAGGCTGGATGTGTAAAGCATCGGTAAAGAGCCTTCACGAATCCCGTGGATGACGTGGGGGAAAACAGGCTGGGCGAACAAATATTTAGGTGATGATATTTGGTTGGACAAACACATTCAGACTGTTTATAATAAACAGATCAGTGGAGACACACCTGGTGAGATATGGCTGACATAAGAGCTTTACTCCTGCCAGCCCTGCCCCTTCCCTGCACTGCTAACGCGTTTATCAGTTATAAAGATGAAGAAGACTTTGATGTGTTTACTATGGCACGTTCACTGCTGTCCCAATGCTGATGTGTTAGATGCCAGATTTAAAAGAGTTTGGTTGGTTAAAAGGATGGCTTGAAACCAATAAAATGACATTTTACAGGGGTAAAGATAAATCTCGTCTTTAGATTTAAAAACGTCAATTAACTCAGTAAAGGTTGGAGAAGACCCAACAGTAATTCCATTTGATGAAGACTGATAAGTTTATATTGAACAGAAGTTCAATATGAACCAACAGCATATAGCCTGGCTAAAAAAAAAAAAAAAAAAGTCAATACAAACTTCAGTTGTATCAATAGAATCATAATATCCAAGTTATATAAGGGAAAGGCCACTCAGGTCAGTCCTCTGAGTTACTGTATCCAGGTCTGGGTACAAGGATTTAGGAGAAGGGAGTCCAGTTAGGTGGTGTGGATGTCTGTACGCATGAGGGGTCTAGAAACTGGTGGACAGAGAAGAAATGGAGCACTTGACCCTGGAGTAGATGAGCGCTCCCTTCAAAGCAAGGGCACGTCTAGCGTATGTAACAGACAACTGATTTTGTCTCGAGGGTTCACGGACTCCTTCATTCGCTCAGCATTTACGACTGCCAAGTACGTTCCGCGTTGTGTCAAGCATGATGGGCATCAGAGGCGTGTTATCTCCTGGGAGATGTGAACGTGTGCACACACACACACACACACACACACACACTCCCAAGTTCCTCGAAGACAAGGTGGATTGACGTAAGGGATGCAATCAGGTTCCAGTAGACATGGTGGGGGTGTAGCAGGCCCATGATGGCCTCCCAGATGGAGCAGCTTCTCTGCCAGCAGGCAGACAGGGACTAGGGAACAGCGTGGGCAGAGGTCCAGAGCACTCAAGTGCAGGGCACGAATGAGAGTCAGGGGTAGAGGTTGCCCAGTGCATGGTGTGGCAGCAGCGTGTCAGATGCCAAAGATAGCATTTGCAGCAGGAGCACCGACAGACTGGAGTCCACGTGGGGATGTGTGCAATTCATGGGGCAGGCGTCAGAGAATGAAATGACATTGCTAACCCCTCTTTGGGCAAGTTAACCCTGGAGTAAGCAGAGGTGAGTAAACCTGCCACACGGTGTTAGCACAGACAGAAGCCCCAGGACGGGGGAGATGAAATGGACCAGGCAGAAGTGGGATCGATGAAGGACACTTTGGAAAAAGCAGTTTGGAATAAAAATAACCAACCATCTTTTTAATAATTCAAGCTCTTCAACTCTGAAATGGGCCGAGTAGCCAATTGTCAGGGATGTTGCAGAAAAGTACTGCGTTGTCAGCAGGCAGGTTGGGGACCACGGAGTTTAATATTCTTTATCGATGTTAGGAATCTGTGATTAGCTCTCACTTTATGGAGTAAGTCTTATTATGAGAAAGTATATTTATCTGTTATAATTTAGTATCAGTGGTGAATGGTGTTCTGAATCTTTGGAATACCCAGTTCTTAATTTTGAGATTCTATGCATGTGTGCGTGCTAAGTCGCTTCAGTCATGTCCGATTCTCTGCAACCCTTTGGACTGTAGCCCACCAGGCTCCTCTGTCCGTGGGATTCTCCAGGCAAGAATACTGGAGTGGGTTGCCAGTTCCTCCTCCAGGGGGTCTTTCTGACCTAGGGATCAAATCAATGCCTCTTAAGTCTCCTGCATCAGCAAGCAGGTTCTTGACCACTAGCACTGCTTGGGAAGACTTGAGATGCTATACGAGCTGCATCAGTTCATCAGGGACGCTGTAATGAAGCGCCACTTACCAGGAGGCTTAAGAAGTTCACGGTTTCACATTTCTGGAGGCTAGAAGACCGAAGTCAAGGTGTGGGCAGGGCTGGGAAGGCAGGATGGACTCCAGGCCTCTCTCCTTAGCTTGGAGACAGCCCAGCCGTTTCCTCCCTGCGTCTGCTTCACACCGTCTTTCCTGGGTGTGCGTCTGTGTCCTAACTTCCTCTTCTTACAAGGGCATCAGTCCTATTGGATTAGGGCCCACCCTAATGACCTCGTTTTAACTCGATTACCTCTGTAAGGACCGTGTCTCCAAAAAAGGTCACGTTCTGAAGCGCCAGCAGTTAGTATTTCAACGTGTGAAGGGGGAAAGGGAAAGTGAAGTCGTTCAGTCGTGTCCGACTCTTTGTGACCCCATGGACTGTAGCCTACCAGGCTCCTCTGTCCATGGGATTTTCCAGGNGTTCTGAAGCGCCAGCAGTTAGTATTTCAACGTGTGAAGGGGGAAAGGGAAAGTGAAGTCGTTCAGTCGTGTCCGACTCTTTGTGACCCCATGGACTGTAGCCTACCAGGCTCCTCTGTCCATGGGATTTTCCAGGCAAGGGTACTGGAGTAGGTTGCCATTTCCTTCTCCAGGGGATCTTCCCAAACCAGGGACTGAACCCGGGTCTCCCACATTGCAGGCAGACACTTTACCATCTGAGCCGGCAGGGACTTGGTTCAGAAGGGGGAGGGAGGGCACAATTCAACCCAAACCACTAACTGAAAGGCAACTTCTCTTTGCTCTTAGAATAAAACCCGAAGCCCCGTGTGTACAGGCAGCCTCAACTCCTGCCCAGCTACCCAGAGGAGCCTTACTTGCCTGAAGTAGCACCCACTGGCTCTTTGCCCAGTGTTGCTGTGTCTCCGTTCACTCCTCAGTCCAGTTCAGACCCTCCAGAGTCATCTGAAACCCCTCCTCTGGTTTTGTTTCATCACACCACAGTTTGCACTGACGTGTTTATTTGTATGAGTATTCTATGTCACCTACAGGGAGAGATACCCTTTATCCCAGCTCAGCACACGTACAGACTGTTCAGGTAAAGATCAACGCTTGAGGGGAAAACGTTTGTTCTTACTATGTTCAGGGCACCCTGATATTTCCTATTTTACTTTTTTTTCTCATAGTAAAATATACACATCATAAAATTTGCCATTTTAAGCATTTTGAAGTCCACAGTCTGGTGGCGTTAAGTACATTCGCCCTATTGGACAACGATCACCACCAGCCATCTCCGGAACTTTGTCATTATCCCAAATGGAAACTCTGTTTCCACTAAACACCACCCCCCTCCCCCAGTCCCTGCACCCACCATGCACCCGCCATTCTATTGATACTTTGGGCTCTATGAACTTGACTCCTCTGGGGACCTCATATAAGGCTGCCCAGATGGTATTAAGGGTAAAGAACCTGCCTGCTAGTGCAGTAGACACGGGAGATGTGGGTTTGATCCCTGGGTCAGGAAGGTCGCCTGGAGGGGCGCATGGCGATCCACTCCAGGATTCTTGCCTGGAGAATCCCATGCACAGAGGAGCCTGGCAGGCTGCAGGCCATAGGGTCACAAAGAATCGGACACAGCTAAAGCGACTTAGCACTCACACAAGCAGGGACCTTATACAAGTGGAATCATCCCGCATTTGTGACTGGCTTTTTGTGACTGGCTTATTTGACTCAGCATAATGTCCTTGAGATTCATCTGTGTGGTAGCACGTGTCAGAGTTTCCTTTCTTTCAAGAGTACATCATATTCCATTGTATGGATAGACCACATTTTATCTCTCCATTGATCCGTGGACAATGGGTTGCTTCCCCATTTTGGCTGTTGTGAATGATGCTTCTATAAACATGGGTGTACAGACATCTATTTGAGACCCTGCTTTCAATTTCTTTGGGTATACACCCAGAATGGAATTTTCTGCTTCTCTTTTCTTCCTTTCTTTTTTTAAAATTATAGCTGATTCTGTTTCAAAGTGCTGATGTGACTTTAAATTAACTTCGTAACACTTGCAGTTTAGAACGCACTGTGTTTTGGGGGGCTATATCCCCTGCCCCAAGCATGGTGTATAGACCTGTAGAACTATTTTCAGGGGAATGTTGAATTAAACAGATTCACAATTAAATAGATGCACAAGGCTCTCCATTTTTGGGTAATTTTTTTATTACTTTTCCATGAATACAGGCTACAAAGCTCCCATTTTTCTTTCTTTTTTCACATGTTGTACAAATGCTGCTATGAATGTCAAGGCATGCTATGGTTACATTGTCCTAGAGAGCATACGTCGTTTATTACAACAACACTATGTTTTGGACTCTGGCCATAAATTATCTCAAAATGACGTGGAATAACAGTCTGTTAAAATGTTTGGGCGCAAAATCTCACATTATTAATTAAGTTTTCAGAGACTTATTTTCTTGAACTTTCTCTTCTTTTTTCCTCCACAGATCTTTTAAAAATGCTGTGTAGATTATACTTAGTTCACTGAACATGCATGTCCTTGTGATTACACTAAAATTTGCTTTTGTTACAGTAAGCTTTTACCATTGTGGGGAAAACGTAGCAGGTGAATACTCTCGGTTAAGAGGGTGATAATGACCTTTACCATCTCAGAGCAGCGGACAGTGTTCTTGTTATTTGTCATTTTGTTCCATCGGAAGTAAAATCCTCTAAGAAAATCTCCAGCTCAATTTTTCTCCTGTCCCACTTCTGACTTTTCTTTACTCCCCAACCTTTCTGCTTTGGGGCCACCAGATATCATATCTTTCAGATTATAAATCAGGAATGCTAACCATCTTAAAGAGAATCATCTTTTAATAATTTATTCATGATTATCACTTCCTTTCCAGAGAATGCCACACATTAGCTTCTAAACACTAATTATCCAAAGTATCCTAATGGATAAAATCTCAAAGTGGAGTAGCAACAGTATAAAGGTCAGACTGGAAGGGGAGAAAGATGGAAAAAGAGAAAACAGAGAAGCGCCAAGTTCAAATGTGCAACTGTGTTAAGTCCTAGCCTTCAAAAGCCCCTCTCTGGTAGGCTTAAGAGGGAGGGGATGTATAAAGTTACAACTGATTTGCATTGCTGTATGGCAGAAGCCAACACAATCGTCAAGCAATTCTCCTCCAATTAAAAAATAAATTCAAAAAAGCCCAGCACCTGCCTTTGGGATGCACAGGGTCCGCCCATACTGGGTCGGGGTAGGGGCTTCATGTAACTCTTCTGCCACCTCTGCCCTCTGTATTTGGCCTCTATTTCTTTTCTGTCAAAGTTCTGAAATGTGCATCTACAAGCATTCTCTTGTTCTTTTTTTTTTTTGAGTGGTCCATCCTAAAGGAGATCAGTCCTGGGTGTTCTTTGGAAGGACTGATGCTGAAGCTGAAACTCCAATACTTTGGCCACCTGATTCGAAGAGCTGACTCATTGGAAAAGATCCTGTTGCTGGGAGGGATTGGGGGCAGGAGGAGAAGGGGACGACAGAGGATGAGATGGCTGGATGGCATCACTGACTCGATGGACATGAGTCTGGGTAAACTCCGGCAGTTGGTGATGGACAGGGAGGCCTGGCGTGCTGCGATTCATGAGGTCGCAAAGAGTCAGACATGACTGAGAGACTGAACTGAACTGAACGATTTAACTGATCAAAAGAATTTACATATTTTGTGTTGTCTGAAGTGGAAAATTAAAGACAACATTGATCATTTTTTCTCTCTCTCTTTAAATCTTAGCCCTTTTATTTTTGACTGTACTGTGTACCTTGCAGGATCTTCGTTCCCAGCCAGGGATCAAACCCATGCCCCCTGCAGTGGAGATGTGCAGTCTTAGCCCCTGAGCCGCCAGGGAAGTCTCTATGTGCTCTCTTTCTGATGTCTAGCAGCTTGGTTCCGGTCCCCACTGTTTCACCAAGTTGCTCCAAGTCACCTGGGGGCCCTCTACCACCAGATCGAAGCCTTTTGCCCAGGCTCATCCCCCTTGACTTGTCCCGCAGAGAACCTTGCGGAAAGGCCCACCTCTGTGCAACTTTCTGTGCTCTTTGCTTAATGAGACAGCCCACTAGGCCGATGTCCTGCCTCTCACCTCCTTTGGAATTTCCTTCTCTCCTCCCTTTCCGAGGCTCTGTCCAGCTCCCTTCCCACCCTCCATCCTCTCCTTTAGAGTACTCCTGCTACAGCCTCTTTGCAGGCAGTTCCCGCTCCTCACTCTTTCCCTGTCCAGCTGGTCTGCATCCCCAGTTGCTACAGGGCATTTCGAGTGGGAGGTCTGCTGTCTTCTGGTGCTTGGCCTTCCTGCCTCTCCAGCCGTATCGTCCTAGAGCAGGTTCCCTCCGGCCCATCTCTCAGCTTCCTTCTTCCCTCTGACTGCCCGGGTGCTCCTTTCCAGACAGCTGCAGACACCCTGGGGTGCTCTAGTTCCAGGCCCTGGCCCCTGTGGTCTGACTCACACTCAGTTCAGTTCAGTTCAATCGCTCAGTTGTGTCCGACTCTTTGCGACCCCATGGACTGCAGCAGGCCAGGCCTCCCTGTCCATCACCACCTCCCGGAGTTTGCTCACACTCACGTCCATCGAGTCAGTGATGCCATCCAGCCATCTCATCCTCTGTCGTGCCCTTCTCCTGCCCCCAATCCCTCCCAGCATCAGGGTCTTTTCCAATGAGTCAGCTCTTCACATCAGGTGGCCAAAGTACTGGAGTTGCAGCTTCAGCATCAGGCTCATCTCCAACACTGCTGGTGTCAGCCACCTGCTGGCGTGCAAGCCTCCTGCCTCCCTCTGTCTCCTGCCGGGTCTGGCTCGGGCTGCTCCGCTGGCTCTCTCTTAGCTCAGGCCACTCTCATTTCCCCACTGTCTGAATACAGACTGTCTGCTCACAGCAGGTCAGCCCTAGGGCCTGTCAGCAGCCCTTGCTGCTTGCTTCCTCCACAGTCATTAACCCTGTCCTTCCAACCCCAGGTCACAGTTAAACCCACAGCACCTGTGGCCCCTGAGGGTCACGCCACCACCCCACCCCATTCCACGCCCATCCCAGTGTACTTTTCCTCTCAACAATCCCTGCGGTCTTCTGTTCTTGGTCTCCTTGACCAGGACGGGGCTTCAACCTTTCCCGTCTGTCCACAGCATCTAATGCCAGTCCTACTAACCCATGTGCCAGGCACAGAGTGGCGGGATCCCATCCCTGACTCTGCCCTCTGCTTTTGCAAAGAGAGGTCCCCATCCACCTCTGAACCCCAGCAAGGCCCCCAGGTTTTCCTAATAGTAACTTTTTACTCAGTTCTCATTTCACCTACTTGTGTTCAACCCTGAGCTTCCCTGGAGTCTCAGAGAGTCAAGAATCCGCCTGTAATGCTCAAGAGCTGGGTTCAATCCCTGGGTTGGGAAGATTCCCCTGGAGGAGGGCATGACAGCCCACTCCAGTATTCTTGCCTGGAGAGGCCCATGGACAGAAGAGCCTGGCGGCCTACAGTCGTGGGGTGGCAAAGAGTCGGGCACGATTGAGCGACCGAGCACAGCACAGGGCACAGGCTAATGCCTGCAGCTGGGAACCAGTCAGAATTGAACATGTGAGTGAACTCTAACTGCTGAGTAACCAGGAGCAAAAATGTCACACCGTCTACTCTGGACAAAGTTAGTTCAGTTCAGTCCAGTTCAGTCGCTCAGTCGTGTCCGACTCTTTGCGACCCCATGAATCGCAGCACCCCAGGCCTCCCTGTCCACCGCCAACTCCCGGACTAAGTCAGAGGATCGTCAAACTCACACCCTGTCTCACTTGTCACGTGCGAGCATCTTCACTTCAGTCCACGGTCAGTGCCTGGCACTATGCGCAGGGACTGGGAACACGACAACCCGGTGGATTTGCGCGTTTCCTTCTTTCTGTGGTACTTTGTCCCGCCTCCGTCTCTCTGAGATAAAGTAGAGATTTCCGTGGGTCCTGTAGCAAGTTAACAGTGTCTCACGTGACAAATCTCCCCGCCACCCCAGGGCCTGATCAGGGGTGGGAGGGACCCCGGCAGATGTTTTAGCTCCCCTTAAAGACCCCGGCCTTTCCAGCCTGACATCTGGAGGGCCCCTTTTGGACGTGGGAAGCCGCATCGGTTCGAGCCGAGTCACCAGCCCGGCGCCGATTCTCACTCGAGGCAGGGCCTGGCCGCGGCGGAAGAACGCGCGGAGAGAGGGGCGCGCCTGGCAGGACGTGGCCCGAAGTGGAGCTGCTCCGCCGTGGACAGCCGGCCGAGACGGCCCGCGAGTTGTCCATGTTTGGTCCTGGAGCCGCCCGCGGGGCGCTCGGGGACAACGCCCCCGGGGGAGCGCGGGCGCCGGCGGCCGCGGGAGGGGCTGCCCCGGCCGGGGCCGGGGCCGGGGGTGGGGGGGGTGCCACTCCCCGCTCCCCGCGCGCCCCCTCCCGCGCCGCCGCCGCCGCTTCGC
>SJYR01000268.1:657721-678401 GCA_006410655.1 Kobus ellipsiprymnus | reverse complement strand
CGGTCCCGGGGAGACCCGCGCGGGCGCACCGGCCGGGCAGCGCGTGGGGAGGCCCGGGCGTCCCAGGGCTCCGCGGGGACGTGTTGCTTTCTGCTTCCAAACTCACATCTGTTTGGAAATGTCTGGATGAAGAACTCGGAAAACACATCACTTAATAACAAAACGCTCCTTCGAGGATGTGCGCAGTGTTTGCTGCGCATGGACTCAGATCCATTCCGTTCTACTTTGATGAAACCATCGACACTTTGATGCAATCTAGAGCTGTTTAAATGGACAGGCAGAGTGAACCGGGCTTCAAAGTGTTTCGACTATTTACGGGGTGATACTTTTGGGTTTTTTTGTTTGTTTGTTTGTTTACAGGTAGGAAATATTAGCTATCAATATGGCATCTTTAAAAATTATATAAAATCTTACGTTTCAAAGATGTTAGTTTCGCTAGTAGCGTTGACGATTATCACAGCGGACTGCATGGTTTATCAGAACATTCACGCACAAAAGTTAACCATGCAATTTTTTATATGTTGGATTTATTGCTTTTTTAGAGGGTCCCAGAAACTTGTTAAAGAAAAAAAAATCGTGTATTTTCTAGAATGTGCCTCTAGTACAGGTGGAATCATTTGGAATTCTAGACGCTTTGACGACTTGAGCAATTTATTTTGCAGTTGTATTTGTGATTTAGGCGAATATGTCTAGTTATTCGACACCTGTTTGCAAATAGCAGGTATTAGCCTTGGCAATTAAGATCACCGGGTTGATCTATAATGATATTTTAACCTCTGGCAAAATTTATCATCTTTTTCATGGGAGAGTATATAGTCTTATAGTTTTGGCAGCTTGTAATTTTCATGTTAATCACATGTGAGCCTTCAGTAACTTGTAATGGCCTCTTCAGCAGAAAGGATGAAAGTTTTTGCTCTCCAAATTTAACAAGAGTTTCAGAGCTGAAGGAGGATAGAATGTATATGGTGCCCTTCTGGCCATTGGAATTTCTTATATGTAGTTGAGAGTCATGGAAACGGTTTTATCCTCCACAACATTAAGTAGATATTTGAGCAGTTGTTTAGCGGCTGGTCATATTGCTTCTAAATAGCAGTTCAGTCATAAAGTTGTGCATCTATTCATGAACATTCTGGATTTCTGCCTTTTCAAGTGTGTGTTAGAGATATTGGTAAGGAATTTTACTGGTAAGTGTCTAGAAGAAAGTAAAAACCAGGTTTTATATTGTATGGCTTACAGTTTAAAGAAAAATGACTTTATTATTTAAGCATAGTTGATTTACAATGTGTTAAATTCTGCTGTATAGCAAAATGGCCCAGTTATACACGTATATCTATTCTTTTTTTATATTCTCTTCCTTTATGGTTTTTCTGAAGAGCCCCTGAGCTACACAGTAGAACTTTTGTTGTTTATCCACCCTATATATAATAGTTTACATCTGCTAATCCCAAACTTGCAATCCATCCATTCCCTACCCATGTCCCCATAGGAAAAAAAAAGACTTTAAAATAGCTTAGAAACAAGCAATAAGATTGATTCAAAATACAACTGAATTGTAACAGTTGAATTACTTTTCTTTACAAAGCTCTTAGCTCTGTGCCTTTTTTTTTTTCGTTAGCTTATGAATAAAGTTTAAAGCGAGAATGGTCTCTGAGGTGGAAGTGATGTTTTAGGCAGCAGATGTTTGGATGAGAAATTACTCATTTTAAGAGGCCTTTGCTAAGTGAAAATATAAATGAGTACAACCCAATTAATGACTATGATGATTCAATGAAAGCAGTGGATCACAGGAACACCATTTCACCAAGCATTACATTAAACATTTGGGTATTTTATTGGCAACAGTGAAAAAAACTCTTTTTGAATTAGAGATTTCCATGACCATCACACCACGCAGTAGATGAACCCATCCATGTTCATGTTGAGCACACTCCATGCTTTCGATAGTGACAGGAACCAAAAAGTCATAGTTGTTTATTAGCTTCAGAAAATGCATCCCATACTTGTTATTTGGATGACTGCCACAGTTAACGTCTTCCTGGTGCGATCAAGATAGAAGTTAGTAATAAACGTGAAAAGGAAGGAAGAGAAAGCGTTGTTCTAATGAGTGAAATCTCTAGTTCCCACTGTGCTTCTTCCCTTACTGTCTCTCGTACTTAATTTGTAGTGGGTATTCAGTGTCAACGTAGGCAGTATCTAGCCTCATGAAAAGACTATCCATTGCTGTCTCATTTCAGTAGGAAATGTGTGCAGCGTTTTTTCCTCCAAACTGTTTAGGACTCTGTAAAGTGAGCTAGAAATCACAAACTTCTGTCTGCCTAAGAAAAAACTACAACAGTTGGAAAGTGGACTAAAGCTGTCATTTATAAGCCAATTTCCTGTTTGGGAAATACTTGCCATCTTTTACTCCATTTTTTTCTTCAAACCCTTCCTTTTGCATAGGAGGAAACTGAGGCTCAAAGAGATTTTTTTCTAACTTTATAAGGCCACACAACTAGTAAGGCTTGGATACCAGTATGCATTTTGTTGGTTTGTTTTAATAACAGCTATTGAGAGAGATAATTCACTTCTATAAAAATTCTCCCTTTTTAAAGTATACAGTTAAGTGGCTGTTAGTATATTCACAGAATTGTGCATGCGTCAGCATTATCTAATTTTAGAACATTTTCATCACCACCCAAGAAACCCCAGCACCCAGTAGGTTGTATTCCCCAATGCCCTGGCCCTTTGGCGATACCAACCTATTTCTCTGTCACTATGGATTCTGAATACTCAGTATGAATGGGATCATGCCTGTGGCCTTTTATCCGGCTGCTTTCACTTAGCATAATGATTGAAGGGCCATCCACGCTGTGACATGTGCCAGTACTGCATTCCTTTTATGGCCAAATAATATTCTGTTATATGGGTAGACCCTACTTTATTTCTCTGTTCACCAGTAGACAGGCATTTGGGTTGTTTCTACTTTTTGACTGCCATAAATAATACTGTTAGGAACATTCATATCCAGGTTTTTGTGTAAACATATGTTTTCATTTCTGTTTGGTTGATACCTAGAAGGAGGGCTCCCCTGGTGGCTCAGATGGTAAAGAATCTGCCTTCAGTGCATGAGACCCAGGTTCAATCCCTGGGTCGGGAAGATTCCCTGGAAAAGGGAATGGCAACCAACTCGAGTCTTCTTCCCTGGAGAATTCCACAAACAGAGGAGCCTGGCAGGCTCCAGTCCATGGGGTCGAAAAGAGTTGCACATGACTGAGTGACGCACTTTCACACTTACCTAGGAATAGAATTGCTGAGGCGTATGGTAGCTCTGGGTTTAACATTTTTGAGGAACTAGTCTGAATTTTTTGAAATCTAAACATCAAGTAGTCCATCCTAAAGGAAATCAGTCCTGAATATTCATTGGAAGGACTGATGCTGAAGCTGAACCTCCAATACTTTGGCCACCTGATGCGAAGAACTGACTCCTTGGAAAAGACTCTGATGCTGGGAAACATTGAAGGTGGGAGGAGAAGGGGACAACAGAGGATGGCCTCACCGACTCAACGGACATGAGTTTGAGCAAGCTCCGGGAGTTGGTGATGGACAGGGAGGCCTGTGCGGTCCATGGGGTCGCAAAGAGTTGGACAAGGATTGAGCGACTGAAACATCAAGCTCTTTTTATTATACCTTGTTGGTATGAGACTGGAGAGTCAAGAAACTGGATGAAAGAGGGAAGGAAGTGGGTGGGAAGAACATACTGTTGCTATTTCATTTCTGTGAGTCACTTTGGATTCTTCCATCAATCACAGTTCTTCAAAACAAGTCAACGCACACATTGGCTTAGTTGCCGTAGGTTACAAGAATTTCAGAGTTTGAGGGGACCTGAGTTTGAAGGGGTGATCTCATCTCATGATTTCCTTTCTTAAGCCTCTAAATGTTTCGTCAAAGTACAGCTCACCCAGGAACGCGAACGTCAGGCAGATAAACCCCGGGGAGCATCCCCCGCTGAACTCGGGGAGAGGGCAGTGTCTCTGGTCCTCCTTGCCTGTCCTGTCATCCCCTGATTCCATCCACCCAGCCCTCCAGGGCTTGAGATCTCTGTTCCAGAGGTTATTCAACCCATGTTTGAGCAGTTCCAAAGAACTGAAAACTCACTATCTCTGCATACAGTCCATTCCTTCTTTGTGTGATTCAGACCATCAGTTGCTAAATGCAGTCAAAATTTGGCCCAAGTTCTGCCCCTTGGGTCCATAGGAAATAGGTTTAATCTTCTTTCCACGTATAGGTCATCCCATGTTTGAAGACAGTCATGATAGCTCCTTCTCAGGTCTGATTCCAGCTAAACATTACCTTTAAAAAAAGAAATCCTCACGAGACAGTTTTAGGCCCTTCATCATCCTGTTTTGCCCAGTCTATACTTCTTTTCTTTTGTGTGTATGCCTCTTTGGGCTTCCCTTGTGGCTCAGCTGGTAAAGAATCTGCCTGCAATGCTGGAGACCTGAGTTCGATCCCTGGGTTGGGAAAATGCCCTGGAGAAGGGAAAGGCTACCCACTCCAGTATTCTGGCCTGGAGAATTCCATGGACTGTATAGTCCAGGAGTTGCAAAGAGTCAGACACAACTGAGCAACTTTCACTCACTCACTTATATGCCTCTTTAAATTTGACACAGCTGAATATCTGCGTATTCTAAGTGTGGTTTTTAAATAGAGCAGAGTAGAGCTGGATACTTCACTTCCCTTGTTCTAAAGTCTATACTTCTATACTTCTAATAATGTAGCCCAAGACCATGTCAGTTCTTTTGCTTGCCACTTCACGTTGTTACCTTTTATCGGTTTTCACCTAAAATTCTTGTCTGTTTTACATGTATTGTGGCTAACCCCCCTTTTTTTCATACTTTTCCCTTTTTTATTTTAGGGGTAATTTCTTGCAATACAGCATAATTATAATCTGTACCGTAATGCTGTAAATATTCCCAACACTTATATAAAATATTTCAGTGTTATAATAACATGAAAGTTGGTCATTGCCTTAAAGGTTATGATTTTGGCTGAGAGCTTTTCTTTCTGTCTTGCCTGGAAAGGTGCTGTGAGAGATCTTCCCATGTTCCTTTCTACAGCCTATACATGGCTCAGCTACCACTTCTGATCTAACTGGACTTCCCCTGCAGGTGCTACTTGTTAATAACCTTAGCCTGTCAAGTCCCTGCTACCTCCTGCTCCCAATGACATTCTGAAGCCACTACAGTGATCTTCTGAACTTTGTGTCATTGTTCACTTGCTGAGTCCGGCTCTTTGTGACCCCAGGGACTGCAGCACACCGGTTTTCCCTGTCCTTCACGATCTCCCAGAGTTTGCTCAGGTTCATGTCCATTGAGTCAGTGATGCCACCCAACCATCTCATCTTCCGTCATCCCCTTCTGCTCTCAGTCTTTCCCAGCATCAGAGTTTTTTTCCAGTGAGTCAGCTCTTTGCATCATGTGGCCAAAGTGTTGGAGCTTCAGCTTCAGCATCAGTCCTTCCAGTGAATATTCAGGACTGATTTTCCTTAGGATTAACTGGTTTGATCTCCTTGTAGTCCAGGGCACTCTTAGTCTTCTCCAGCACCACAATTCAAAAGCATCAATTCTTCAGCACTCAGCCTTCTTTATGGTCCAGCTCTCACATCCATACATGACTGCTGGAAGAACCATAGCTTTGGCTCTGCGGACCTTTGTTGGCAAAGTGATATCTCTGCATTTTAATATGCTGTCTAGGTTGGTCATAGCTTTCCTTCCAAGGAGCAAGTGTCTTTTAATTTCATGCCCGCAGCTACTGCCATTTATTTTTTCTAAATAAATGAAAACTTGTTTTTATTTCTAAGCGTTTATATTGAGGGAGTTAAGAATACTTTATTTAAAATCTTAGAAATATTTTGGCATCTGTGATTCTGTTAACTCTGATTCTGATAGAATTTTCATGTTGGCAAATTTTCATGTTGGGTTTGAAACAAGGTCAAGGAACTCGTGTGAAGAAATCACTCTGAACTCAACAATATGAAGTCTTTTCAAACCTCATGTATTCTTCTGTGGTGGCTGAGGACTGAGTTAGATTTTCTCTGTTAGCAAAATCCAAAGAAAATAGTTTTTACAGGAAAATGCCGAGTAAGCACCCATACTAAGTGAGAATTTTTAATTGGTATACTTGATATTCTGGCAGGGAATATGTTTTGTAGCCAAACCACAAGCATTTATGACATTATAAACAAACCCAAGCATTCTGATGGAAAGTTCACCAAACCAGGCTTAAAAGTACCTATTAGTCAGTTCTTGTTAATTTCTGAGATAGTATAAGCTTTTTCATATGGTCTCTTAAAAAATAAACATTTTAGTTGAGTGGAGAGTGGATAAAAAAGAAATAACATCTTTGTTTCTACTGTCAAAGTCTGTTCGAGCTATAAAACTAGAAGCGTGACAAACTTAATTATGATAGCACTGAAAATTGAACATTAAAGCTTTGCCTTTAGTAGCAAAAACAGCTTCTCTAAGGACTTAAAACCAATGGTATTTTGTGCCACTTACAAAAGTCTCTTTCAGGAAAACTATAATTATTCATCTTTAAAATCCTAGCTTATTAATTGAGGATTTCTAGGATTAGCAAAATGTTTTAAATGCCACCAGACACATGGAAAACTTTTTTAAAAGTATGCTGCAAATTGTAAATGGCATGTAAGTATTATCAATATACTCTCCCCACCAAAGCTTCATGTTTTTCTCACTAGATGTTTGACACGTAAGTTTAATATTCTGCTGAAAGCAGCATGTTTGTTTCAATGCCGTGTGGGACAGGGGCTGTCTTATATGCCACCGGGAGCAAGTACGTATCTTCTTTGGTTTCCTTTAAAGAAATAGCTCTTTAGAAGATTTTCATTCTTTTAAGTATTTATTTTCCAATCAAGAATTAGATAGACATACTTTTAATTTTGTTTCCTCTCAAGACGTATCTTTATTGGAAAATACTGTTTGTGGGGAAAGCTACATTTTTACAAGAGTACTTAGTTGTGTCTTAAAATGCAGTAGCATATTTATCCTGCCAGCTTTCTGGAAAAGATTTAAACTCGCTGTCTTTAATAAGCTATCCTCTCTGTGATGGGGCAGATTTGACCATTAGCCTTGGATGATGCAACAGGGTGGGATTGCCGAGCCCAGAGCCTGCCCCAGGTGGGGAGTTCCACAGGAGACCTTGGCTACCTGCAGAGGGGGAGAACAGAGGTGCCAGCCTCTCGGGGTGGTGTCGTAGTCATGGTCCATCCTTGTGGTGGGGTCCAGCACTGGCTGTATCCTTCATTCTCTGCCCTCTGGAGGGGAAGGCATCATTGTCCTGCACTGCAAATTATTCCCACAAAGAACCTTTCGCGGACAATGGGCAGCTCACAGTTAAGGATAATGAGGATAGAGACGATCAGGCGAGTATTCATGGAGAGAGAGGCCTTTAAGTTCACTTGGCAGATGGAGCCAATTTCGAGTGCGTCCCTACAATGTGCCCAGGACAATGAAAAATGTTTAAAACATGTCCTCCCTAGAAGCATCGGTTTCCCCTCGTCAGTGTCCTGCATGTGTCTTTCCCCCTGGCCTCCCATCTCCACGGGAGAGTCCTCCTCTCCCACGGATCTCATCATTCCTGCCCCTGCTTTACTCAGACCCTGGTCAGTGCTCATCTGGGGTGTGTTGTAAGGGCAGCGGCCCCAAACTAGCCTTTCCACCTCCAGTCTCAGCTCCTTTTTCTTACTCAACACGTGCTTGAGTACCCACCGAGCTCCTCACTATGCAGGTCTGAGGGTTCCAGCCACACGTGGAGTCCACGTGGCCCTGGCTTTCAAAAGGAAGCGCGCGTTGCCCTTCAGGAGCTGGACGCTCAGCATCGTGTCCTTGGTCAGTTGTTTAACAACCCTGGGCATAGACGGTGCTGAGAAGCAGGCTCAGGAGAGGGGCCGGGCATGGGACCTGGAAAGGCCTGCGTGAGCTTTTCCCTGTGGAGTGGAAGCCACTCACCCACAGGGGTGGGGAAAGGGCAGGAAAGAACATTCTAGACTGCGTGCGAAGGCCTGGGCGGGGAAGGACCTTTTCAGAAACTGAAAGCCTTCCCCCAAAAGAAAGAAAAACGGGACAGAGCTGAAATGAGGCGGAGAGTGTCCTGTGGGGCCTTTGGGCCATGTTAGGAGTTTGGTCTTATTTCTGGGAAGCAGAGAGAATGTGGTGGAGAATTTTGAGGCGATAGAGTGACATGGTCAGATTTTTAGGGAGTTTTAGAGAATGCCTCTCCCCTCGGTGCAGAGGAGGGGCTGGGGGGGCTGCGAAGGGAGAGAGGGGGGCTGTCGTGTGAACCCAGGGAGAATGGTAGCGATTCCCACCAGAGGGCTGCTTGGGGGCTGGCCTTACCTGGGCTTCGGCCTTTATGGGCAGGAGGAGGAGGAATTGAGGATGCTTCCCGGGTCCCCGACGCATCCACCCAAGTGAGTGCCACAGGCCGAGCTAGGAGCTGGAAGGGTGGTCAGGCAGACAGCAGTTCAGTTGGGGTTTGGGGACCTAAAGCCAAGGGGCTGACTGGCTCATGGGAGGCAGAAACAGGAGCCAGGAAGACGTCTGTCCTGGACGGATGTCTGAGAGCCATCAGTATGTAGATTGGGGCTTCCCCGGTGGCTCAGGTAGTAAAGAACCTTTGTGATGCAGGAGACGTGGGTTCAATCCCTGGGTCCGGAAGATCCCCTGGAGAAGGAAATGGCAACTCACTCCAGTATTCTTGCCTGGAGAATCCCATGGATGGAGGAGCCTGGCGGGCTACCCATCCATGGGGTTGCGCAGAGTTGGACGTGACTGAGCGGGTAACACTTTGACACTTCACGCTTGCAGTGTATAAATGGATGGCACCAGAATGCATGGCGAAGGCGAGCTCACTTAAGGTGGAGTTAGAATGCTCCTTCTGAAAGACCAATCTGAGCCAGGAAACCCCCTCCTGTTGGAAAGTCTTCAGGGTCCCCCCACCTTTCTGGCACGCAAGCCCCCAAGGGGTGGCTGCCTGTCTCAACTCCCAGCTGCTTCCCCAGCCACCACCCCCGGCTGCTGAGTCTGGTGAGGGGGTCCTTTCTTGGTGGCCACTAAAGCTCTGTCATCACCACGATCCCAGAGGCCTGTCACGGTGATTTATTTTCAGATCGCCCATTAGACTGTCACCCTTTTCCAGGCAGAGGCTCCCGGTGGTCGTGTTTGTATTTTTTTGCTCCTCAGCAGAGCCTGGGCCTGGTGGGCATCCTGATGGCTGTTGTGGGCGTGTGAAATATGCATGCACGGGTCAAAACACCTCACCTGTACCGTGTATGCTAAATCGAGGTTAAATAGGTGCCACTTCTACATATCCTTGAAATAATGTGTGTATGTGTATATATATTTTTTATGAGGAGGGCATGGCAACCCATTCCAGTGTTCTTGCCGGGAAAATCCCACGGATAGAGTAGCCTGGTGGGCTACAGTCCATGGAGTCGCAAAAGAGTCAGACACGACCCAGTGACTGAAGATCAGCAAGGAGCGGTTTCAGAGGCTTAACTCAACTTACAGTCAGCCAGAGGAACTGACCCAGTGAAGGAGTTCTTGGAAAAATCAACATTTTTAGCCATAGAAAAGGACTGAACTGGTAAATCAGCCCCCCGCCTCGAATTATTTTGTGTAAGAAGAATTTTTACCGTTCTTAGATAAATATGCTCCGGCCGAGCGGTTGCTTAGAGTTGTTGTTGTTGTTGTTGTTCAGTCGCTAAGTCCTGTCTGACCCTTTCGACCCTGTGGCCCGCAGCCCGCCAGGCTCCTCTGTGCGTGGGATTCTCCAGGCGGGAGTGCTGGAGTGGGCTGCCGTCGCCTCCTGCGGGGGCTTCGCGCTCCGGGGCTGAGCCTGGGTCTCCTGCGCTGGCAGGCGGGCTTTTAGCCCCTGAGCCCCAGAAGCGCCGGTGGGATCAGGACCGTCATCTGGAGCATGCCCGCGCGGAGCAGCCCCGGCTATGCTGTCACCAACAGCCGAAAACCCTTAGGGACAGAACCGAGTGATGACACTTCAGGTAGCATGAAGTCCCTTGTCATGCTGAACCATCCCGTGTGTGAAACACGGAGACTGCTCCCCCGGGAATGCACGGGCCATATGATAAAGAAGATGACCAGTGAGCATGGCTCCACCGAATTTGTCCTTTAGAGAGTAATTAAGCAGCCTTGCCCGCACTCCACTGCTCTCAGAGACTGAAATCTGGCTCTGTGTAGCATTTCTTTGCCTGCCGAGAAAACGGCCTTGTATTGAGCTGATATAATTTAATTATGTAAAAATGTGTGTTCAGACTGCGCCTTGTACTTAATTACAGCTCTGATAACACAGAGATGTTATTTCCCAGCCAGAGCTTGTGCTCCTCCAAGGTAGGGGCTGTGTCCCATCCATCTTTCCCTGCCCAGGGCCGGGGTGTGTGTCTGTGTATGTCTGTGTGTGTCTGTGTCTGTGTGTGTGTGTGTCTGTGTGTGTGTGTGTGTGTGTGTGGTGTGTCTGTGTGTGTGTCAGTGTGTGTCTGTGTGTGTGTGTGTATCTGTGTGTGTTGGTGTGTGTGTCTGTGTGTCTGTGTGTGTGTGTCAGTGTGTGTGTCTGTGTGTGTGTGTGTCTGTGTGTGGTGGCGGGGGAGGAGCGGGAGACACAGAGAGTGCTGGAGGGCTCACCAGGCAACGTCAGATGTCACGCGGTCTGAGCACGTACTGTCGTCCCCTTGTTTAACCTTCACTGAATGAGGTGGCTGGATGGCATCACTGACTCAATGGCCATGAGTCTGAGCAGACTCCAGGAGATGGTGAAGGACAGGCAAGCCTGGCACGCTGCAGTCTGTGGGGTCGCAGAGTCAGACACGACTGAACATTAACAACCAGCCCTTTGAGGTGGCTTCCGTGCTCATCTCCACTGTGACTGGTGAGGAAACCGAGCCCCCAGACTTGAGAAGCCTGCTCACGGCCGCCTGGCTTGTCCTGCTCAGAGCTGGGATTTGAACCCAGGCATCTGACTCCCCGGTCCACAGCCTGTGACATGCTCAGCTATGTTTGATGAGTGAGTGATGGATCTGAAGGCAGGACTGGTCACAGACACGAAGGGGTGTAGGTGGTTTTTGTCAGCCTGTTGCCTCTGGAAGAAGCCACGCACTTGTTACTAGTTGGATCTGAGGTCCTTTCACCAGCTTGCCCAGGTTTCCCTTCATATCGTACGCCTGCCGCACTTTGTAGAGCAGGAGTCTCATTTACTCTGAGTTACCCAAGTCCCCAGGGAGCTGCCCGTTGCCCCAAGGACGCGGGATCGCATCAGGGAACGGCCTCTAGCCTGCCCTGACCCGAGGCGGCCTCCCCTCCCAGGTGCCCTAAGATGCCACCCCCTGGGTGGTATCTGAAGGAGCCCGCTGGTTGACACCTGTTCCCACATGCTGTGCCCCTGGCTTCCCCGCAGGAACCCTGCCCCACACCTCCCCGCCTCCTTCGCGTGTCCTGAATTTCGGCAGTGGGACCTCCCTGGTGGCCCAGTGGTGAGGACTTCACCCTCTCTCTCTGTGACAGGCTCTAGCTTCATCCATCTCACTAGAACTGACTGAAATTCGTTCTTTTTTATGGCTGAGTGCTGCCATTCATGGGGTCACAAAGAGTCAGACACGACTGAGCAACTGAACCGAACTGAAGGAGGAGAAAAACAAATATCGTATATTAACACGTATATATGGAATCTAGAAAAAGGGTCTCGATGAGCCTATTTGCAGGGAAGGAATGGAGATACAGATGTAAAGAAAGGACTTGTAGACAGTGGGGGAGGCAGCCAGTGGGACGAGTGGAGAAAGTAGCATTGACTTACGTGCACTGCCGTGTGTGTGGACGGATGGCCGGTGAGAAGTTGTTATATATAGCATAGGGAACCCAGCCTGGCGCTCTGTGATGACCTAGAGGGGTGGGAAGGAGAGGGGAGGGAGGCCTGCGAGGAGAGGGTATATGTACACTTAAGGCTGATTCGTGCTGTTGTACAGCAGAGACCAACAGCACTGTAAAGCAATTTTCCTCCAGTTTTTGTTTTTTTTTTTAAAGGACCTCACCTTCCAATGCAGGAGGTGCAGGTTTGATCCCTGGTTGGGAAGCTAAGATCTCACATGCCTCACGGCCAGAAAAACCCAAAACCCAAAACTGGAGCAGTACTGTGACAAATTCCACAAAGTCTTAAAACAACAATGAATCTAGGCGAGGCTCTCTTGGGGCCCCAAGCCTGGCGCCTGTGTCCCCACGCCCTGCGAACCCTGATTTCCCTCCAGACCGGCAGATCCCAGAAGGAC
Organism: Kobus ellipsiprymnus; assembly: GCA_006410655.1. NCBI lineage: Eukaryota > Metazoa > Chordata > Mammalia > Artiodactyla > Bovidae > Kobus > Kobus ellipsiprymnus. The sequence goes on along the minus strand of SJYR01000268.1, from coordinate 666,073 downwards.
CCATCAGGGCCCTCAGTCCCTGGACCGAAGAGTGAGTCATCTCAGAGTAGAAATAGGAAGCGATCATTTCGGTCTGGTAATTGCTCACTTAACAGAGGTTTGGCATGCTCTGTGCGTTGTCCCCTCTCCTATAGTAAAGCGTTAATGAAACTGTTCACTCCTTTTTTAAAAAATCTATCTATTTCTTAGTTGAAGGCTAATTGCTTTACGGAATTTTGTTACTTTCTGTCAAACCTAAGCATGAACCAGCATAGGTATGGCTATATCCCCTCCCTCTTGAAACTGTTCACTGTGGCAGTAGCTCTAGACCTTTCTGTGTTTTTTCTACAGCAGTCTCATCCCATTCATTATTCTCTTGCCCTTTTTAGAACCCTGTTTCAGTTTTTAGTTGTGGTAGTGGTAGTGGTTTAGTTGCTAAGTCAGGTCTGACTCTTGCACTTAACATGAAACTGACCCGTGTTAGCCATTTTCGAGTGTACAGTTCAGCATGAAGTTCATGCTCATGGTGTGCAGCCATCACGAGCATCGGTCCACAGAACTCTTTTCATCTTGCAAAACTGAAACTTTGTCCCCATCCAACAATGAATCCCATTCTTCCCTCCCTGGGGCCCTGGCACCCTCCATTCACTTTCTGCCTCTAAGAATTTGATTACTCTAGGGACCTCATATAAGTGGAATCCTACAGTATTTGTCCTTTTGTAACCGGCTTATTCCCCTTGCAGAACCTTTTGTAAAACTCCAGTTTCACGAGTTACAGAATCCCAAACCGAACAATGTCTGACTAAGGTTTCAAAGCTGGGTGCAAATGGAGAGGGGTAATTACCTCGGAGTTCGAGGCGGTCAGAGCCCCTGCTAGGCGTCGCTGGATTGCACCCACGTGCGTTGCCAGCAGCTCTGTTCAGCCGGTCCCGGGTAAAGTCTAAACATCTTGTCTCTGGAATCCCTCTAATAAAATGTCTGCTCTTCCCCTCCCCACCCTGCTGTCAGGGCGAGACCAGGCTCTAGAAGGGTGGTGCGGAGTCCTCTGAAACAAGGCTCAGACTTCACACTGTCCTGTACATGACCCACCAGCGACAAAGGCCGCTCTGACAAGCAGGGAATGGTGACAAGTGTCTAAGCTCTCTTAGGAATGGGGGAGGTGGTGGTGGAAAAAATTTTAGGGCAGTTTAGAAAGATGATGAAGGGCATATGTTTGCTAGAGAAATCCTATGACATACGCCTTCTGATCACCAATAGCGCGCATTCTCTCTCAACTAGCTAAGAACCTAAGAAAGGAAACAGCAGGTGTGAGACCCAGGGTCTAGGAAAGGATCTGGCCCAGAGTCTTGGAATATCTCTGCGTTTTTGTGCCCTTTTTTTTTTTTTTTTAAAGATGGCTGTTGCACATTTGGCACCATCTACTGACATGAATGTCTGATTGGAGCATCACGCTCGCAAAACTGTTTAAAAAGATGAGCAAGCGTAGGCTACACATGTCTGAAATGAGTCACTGACTCTTGAGAATTAGCACAAAAGATGCTGTGTGTTTCTCTCAAGGCCTCCTGTAGCCTGTCACCAGGTTACATCCCCGAGGCTCAACATGGGCTCTGGAGACAGACAGGTTTGGGTTCGAATCTCGATTCTGCCAGTGATGAAAAATAAACACCCTGACCTCACTTTCCTCCCTTCCGCCCATCTGCTGCTGTCTGTCCCAATGGGCAAACCCAGAGGGGATCAGGGGGCTGTGTTGCATCCCCCACCCCTGCCAGGGTTAGCCTCCCAGCACAGAGGACAGGGAAGGATCAGAGGGCAATCGCAAGAGGTGCAGCAGTGTTGCCTAGAATTGAGATGTAGAGATTTATGAATGTGTTACCTCTGTGCTGTCTTGATGGTTGCAGCTGCGTTGATCTAGCCTAGTTCCCGATGCCACGTTGGCACCCCGTCAGTGCCAGAGCCATCCATCTGTCCTCTGTGTGTGTTGCTTTGCCGGCATGCCCAGAGTCTCCATGGCCCTGCAGTCTTGCTTTATCAATCCTTATCCCCTTGTGTTTCCATATTGAAGTAGTTTATCCTGGGGACCCAGCCTACACACTATCTCCTGGTTGAAATCTTCTGTGATCTATCCAGGGTCACTTCTGCATTTCCAAATTCCAACACATACCCCTCCAAATGCTGTCTGGTTCCTTCCAGTCCACCTTCTGGTTATCTGTGCAGCCTTTGTTTCCAGCCAGCAGCTGGCACGTTCCTTGAGGGTGGGGGCCTGTATTGTCTTTTTGCTTCCTTCCCGTGGCTCTGGACAGAGCCTGGGTCATATGTGTGTCTAGTAAATGCTTGTTGAATGAAAAACCGATTACTAAAATTAGACAAGGGGCCTGGCTATCTTTAAATTATCACGGAAGGCAAAGGGAGAACTTCCTGATACTGAAAAGCTTTTCAGTATTCCCAGAAACACGCTGTTATTGTTTACAGAAGTGAAGTAACTCACAGTTGCATGGAGCAAAGCCTCTTAGTTATCATAGAGTGGAGTCAGTGTCTGAGCTTTCAGCATTCATGGATTTATACATATTTGTGTACACATTTGGTAAAAAAAAAAAGTATATGTATGTATATACACACAATTTTATTCTGTTTGTTTACCTTTGGGGGGTTGACATGGCCTCTAAACACAGGCCAGCTGCTGTAATTTGTTCCAATATTGAAAGGATTCATTGAGAGACGCTATAGTTTTTGCAAAACCATAGTGTGGAACACTGTGGACTTCTCAAGAAGGGATTTTTCAAGAGTAATTTTGATACATGCTATTTCATCTCATTTACTGACCATAAAACGTAACTCCAGCATAAAGCTGCCTAAAACCCTCCCACTCTAGTGCTCTATAGTTTTTAAAGTACCTTCGGATCTATTTCTCACTAAATTCTCACAACCAAACTCGGAGGCGAGTTAGATAAATACTCTCCTGTCACACTGACAGAACAGACGATGAGCTCCATCAGGTGACTGATGGATGCTAAGTTACTTCCTCAAGACCACTCGGTTCAGAAAGTGGCAGACCCCAAACCCAGCCTCCTGACAAATCCCAGGGTTTGAACGGTGCCGCGTCCCCTACTATGTGTTAGTATCTGCATTGATCTGGTTGGTAATCAACCTTGATTAGAAGACTTTATTTTTTAAAATATGATATAGATCATTGTACCTTCTATTCTGTACAGTTTGTTGTGGTGGTGGTGGTGGTTTTCCTGGACCTTGGAAAAATTATGTATAGTTCCAAACAGTCCATTCTGAAGGAGATTGACCCTGGGATTTCTTTGGAAGGAATGATGCTAAAGCTGAAACTCCAGTACTTTGGCCACCTCATGCAAAGGGTTGACTCATTGGAAAAGATTTTGATGCTGGGAGGGATTGGGGGCAGGAGGAGAAGGGGACAACAGAGGATGAGATGGCTGGATGGTATCACTGACTCAACGGACATGAGTCTGAGTGAACTCCGGGAGTTGGTGATGAACAGGGAGGCCTGGCGTGCTGCGATTCATGGGGTCGCAAAGAGTCAGACACGACTGAGCAACTGAACTGAACTGAGCCCTCGCTTTTAGAAAAACCTGACACCCAGCATTCTGGAGGCAGCATAAGCCATTACAAGATTCTTTACTGGATTCCATAGCCTCTTCTTAAACCTGTAGATTTCCTTATCTACTTAATTATCATCTTTGCCAAGTGTTGATCTTGCTCTTTTGGAGGCCACATCTTGGGTAAAGTGCCTTGCTTTTTTTAAATTTCTAATTCCTGTTCTCCCCCCAAGTCATCGTAAAGAGTGGGAAGACCAGTGGCTTCACAGCAGTGCCTCTCACTTGTATGGGTTTCCATTCTGGCTGAAAACTTGGGCGGAGACATGCCCAGAAGTCGCATCCAGTGTTCTGACAGGTGCGGGGGAACCCAGGCTGGGCTCTGCCGTGTCTGCATGGTTTCCCTCCTGTGTGTTTATCTCAGATGCCTTAAGATCCAGTGGCCTGAGGGAGAACTAGCTTCTAAATCAGCCTATAATCCTTTATCTGTGATTTCAAAACCCAGAAGGCTCTGAGCACCATATGTCTTTTGGTAACTCAATTTTTGTTTAGACTCGGCCTGATAGGACATCATTTGGTGGAGGGTTGTGGGGGTGGGGGCATGGAAAAACCTCCCCTGTATTAAAACATGTGGCTTTTAAGGGTTTCTAGCCCTCTCTTTTTGTATGAAAGTTCTGCTCTTCTGTAGAGCCGTTTTCAAGCACGGTTACTGGTGCTGCCCCGGACCCTTCTGGGGTGTTGGGTAGTACAGTGGGTAATACACCGCCGGCTTCTGTTCTGAGTCAGAACCTGGATGAGAAGCCCGTCAGGCCCCAGGGGACTGGGAAAGGGTCCGTGGACCAGTCGGACCCAATGACAGGCTGGTGTGTCCCCAGGGCAGGGCCTGCTGAAGACCGTTTCTGTGGATGCTGGCCTGGCGCTGGACTGCCATTCATGGGAGAGCCTGGTTGGTAGGCGGGTGGTGCCCTGGGGGTGCCAGGAGGGCCCTGTGGCACAGTCGTCGGTCACAGCCGCCCGCAGGGCCAGGCAACCAGATGTGCCGAGGTTTGTCCTGCGAAAGCGGAGTTCAAGAAGGGTCTACTGGCGCTTCTAGATCCACCCGCCTCCCTGCCTCCTTCCCTCCCTTCTGCAGGAGTCTGTCTCCCAGTAACAAGGCCTGGCTCTTGGCCTGTGAAGCCTGACGGGGCTATTCCACAACTGCTGAGTATCTGCAGCTTACCACGTGTTGTCGTTCTCAGCCCGTCCCCACTCCAGCGGTCCCCCCCACGTGGCCGGGCTTGGCCTCTTTCACAGCTGAGGAGCTGGGGGTTAAGTCCCCCGCCCAGGACTCACAGCTGTCAGTCTGCAGAGCCCAGCTCCAGGCATTTCCTTCTCTGCTGCCTTCCAGTCATGTGTTGATTCAAACACATTCCTCCCTTCTAGGACTCAGCGCCTCAAAACCCAAGCCGAGTGGAGTGGGTGGCTCCTTTTCGGATTCCTGGGACCAATCATTTAACCTCAGTTTTCCGTGCCCTAAAGTGGGCTTCCTGATCCTGGCAAGTCAAACACCCTAGCAGACTGTGCCTTGTGAACTTCAGAGTGCCCCGCCACGTGGTGCAGTATTTCCTAATTCTCCTCCATCCCCGCATCCAGATGTGTCTGTCTCCTGCCGTGGGGCTCCCTCCCAGGCTTTCTGGGGCTCACCTCCTCTCCTTTCCACACTCTGCTTCCTGACATCCTCAAGGGCAGCGCTCCTGTTGTCTTTGAGGGTGTGTGTTCCCCTGCTCACGAGTGAACCATCAATAGTTGTTCCCTAGCGGCTCAGTGGTAAAGAATCCACCTGCAAGGCAGGAGATGCAGGTTTGATCCCATGGTCGTGGAGACCCACTGGAGAAGGAAGGTGGCAACCCACTCCGGTAATTCTTCCCTGGAGAATCCCGTGGGCAGAAGAGCCTGGTGGGCTGCAGTCCATGGGGGCACAAAGATTCAGACACGACTAAACAGCGGGAGTGGCACCGCAGAGGGGTGTGCACTTGTCGTGGGCTTGGCTCGGGATGGCTGACGTTGACCATGACACCTGGGCCGCTGTGGCAGGCTGGCCTCAGTCAGGTGTGCCTGGGGGCTTTCTCGGGACTTGGTCCTTACGACACCAAAACTGCTGGGGATGACCTGAGAAAGAAGTCAGTCAAGGAGTCCTTTCTAAGCTGAATTGAATAGTGCAGATTTCAGGCGACATCCAGATGAGGATTCTTCTTTACTACACTGGAACTGGAAGCACTAACTGTGAGGCTGCGGGTTGGTCTGTAGCCCACACGGCCTTTGCAGGACCCTCCAGCACTCAGGTGCCCGTGGGAACGTCTGCCCTGCCTGGCACCTCTGGGTGACCTTTCCTCCCCGCACTCTGCTCCCTCTCTTGACAGCGGCCACTATAAAGTGTCTGGTGCAGAGGTTTCCTCCATACCAGAGAGACTCCCAGAGGCAAGATTTAGGGCTGGTTTGCAGTGGGAGGGGGTGGGAGGAGGACGCAGGCCTCTCAGCAGGGTTGCGGAATGTTTCAGGGGTCAAGGAAATACTATAAACCTTTGAATAGAGCCTCCTGAATAGTTTGTTTGGCATTCCCCAGTGACTAGCATCTCAGTTACCAACTGCTTTGTTACAATTTGCTTTTCTTTAAGCTAAACATTCTTATATGGTTTTTACAGCAAGTGAACGGGACAAAGTGTCTCTAAGTGTAATAATTCTCTCTTCTGATCCATGGCTAACAAGCAGAGGAGGCAGAGGGGCCATAAGCCAAAGGATCTCTAATTTGCTCTGCCAAAAACTCCTTTCCACACTCTGTCAGCTCCCCATCTTGCCCCTTAAGGCTGAATAAATTAGTTGCTGCCCTTGGGGGAAAAAATGTACCCCATTTTGGCCCAGGAATCTTCGTTCGTTACCTTTCTGAAGGGAAGATGATTAATCTTATTATGCTGAGCAAACTCGTTTTGGATGCTTTGCAGTTCCAACCTTGTCAGTTTTGTGTTTCTCAACCAGGGACAGCAAATGTCAGTCTCCTGCAAGAGAAATACTGGCTTTTGATTTAAGGGGAAACAAATCGAACAGAAGCTTACCTTTTGTTCTTCTTCTAAACTGGGAGACAGAAATTCAAATACCCTAGCTTATACATTTATACGATTTTGTTGTTGTTTGTAGAGAGAATAATCTGGTAGATTATTTTTTCTGTTATCACCACTTCTAAGAGTTGATGCTGTTTTTTCGCCCAAACACTGATAATGTCGAGCTGCTGTTGTCATGGAAACCTGGCGACTGGAAAAGACGTAAAAGGATTTGGGGTGAAAGTTCATCTTTTAAAAAAAAAAAAAGAGTTCAAAAAAGAAGGTCAAATGAGCCAATTTTATGATCAAGTATTTTTTAAAATTAATAGGTCATAAAACTATGAAAGAAAGAATAGGTTGGGACTTCCTTGGTGGGCCAGTGGTTAGCATTTCACCTTCAAGAATGTGGATTTGATCCCTGGTCGGGGAGCTAAGCTCACACATGCCTTGTGGCCAAAACACCAAAACAAAAGCAGAAGTAATATTGTAACAAATTCAATAAAGACTTTAGAATGGTCCACATCAAAAAAATCTTTAAAAAAAAAAAAAAGAAGAATAGATTATATAAGGGATCGTATTTTACAGAATTCAGAGCCGCCCATCCACCTTCCCTCCCCCACCCCATCCTCAGTGAATCCAAACCCGATGGACCAGTTATCTCGGAGCCAAGCAGCTGCGGCCCTTTCCCGCTTCCCCAGGCCACAGCTGCACGTCTGGTGCTAGGCAGTAGTCGCGCGCGTGTCTCGGTGGGCGTCATTCTAGCAAAGACAGTTCCTGAGTGAGTGTGCCTGCGCGTGCTCAGTCACTCAGTTGGGTTCAGCTCTTTGCCACCTCCTGGACTGTAGCCCACCAGGTTTCTCTGCATGGGATCCTCCAGGCAACAATACTGGGGTAGGTTGCCGTTTCCTTCTCCAGGGGGTCTTCCCAACACAGGGATTGAACCCAAGTCTCCTTCATCGGCGAGTAAAGATTCTTTACCACTGAGCCGTCTGGGGGCCCTGAGTGAGTGACTTGGTGCGGCACCCTGTGCCAGGCCTGTATGCGCCTTACTCTTCAGAGCTGTCTGGCGGTGGGCAGGTGGGGTGACCCCGTACAGCAGAGGGGTGTTCACTTGTCGCGGGGGTGGCTGGGGATGTTTAGAGGTGACGTAGCGGAGCCTCAGAGAGGCAGTCACTTGCTTGAGATCGCACAGCTCAGGAGGCGCAGAACCAGTATTCAAACTCTGTTCCGTTTGGTTCCTGCACAACCCACGTGTCATGGCTCGAGCATTGCCTGTCACTTTGACACCTGTGAGCTTGCGTTTCCTGTGCTGCTTAAGCTGAGGTCGGTGAGACTTTGTTTGAAAAACACACCTTCTAATAAGGTAGTGATATACCCCCCCTTGCTGTCTCACAAGTAACGCTGATTTATTTTATGTGAACAAACCGATCCCAAGCATTGGAATTGAAACTGTGATTAAACACCTCCCAACAAACAAAAGTCCAGGACCTGCGGGCTTCAGAGGTGAATTTTATCAAGCATTTAGAGAAGAGTTAACACCTATCCTTCTGAAACGGTTCCAAAAAATTGCAGAGGAAGGAAAACTTCCAAACTCCTTGTATGAGGCCACCATTTACCCGGTACCAAAACCAGACAGAGACATACAGCTTTGACTTATTTTAGGTGAAATCTGAAATGATGTGGATTTTTCTTTTTTTTCCCTACAAACAGTGGCTTCTTCTTGCTTGTCTTTAAATGGG
>SJYR01000268.1:638788-657277 GCA_006410655.1 Kobus ellipsiprymnus | reverse complement strand
GTGGGGTCACTGAGGGTCGGACTCGACTGAGTGGCTTCACTTTCACTTTTCACTTTCATGCATTGGAGAAGGAAATGGCAACCCACTCCAGTGTTCTTGCCTGGAGAATCCCAGGGACGGGGAAGCCTGGTGGACTGCTATCTATGGGGTCGCAGAGTTGGACACGACTGAAGTGACTTAGCAGTAGCCGTAGCAGATATTTAATTTCAATAGCCAGGCGGCAGCAGGTCTGTGAATGCACTCGGCGGTGGGGGGAGGACTCGATGGGCAGCAGAACCGCGGCTGGGAGAGTAGCCTGGAGTGGCTTTTTGCTGGGTTTGCACGCAGAGGATCTTCGGGGTGTTTCTGATGGCTCTTCCTGTCTTCGTGATCTTGTGTTTTGGCGGCGCTGGGCCTTTGTTGCTGCCGGGGGGGGGGGCAGGTGCGGTGCTCCTCTAGTTGCAGCAAGTAGGGGCCACTCTCTGGTATGCGGGCTTCTCCTGGTGGTTCTTCCACTGTAGACCTCAGGCTCTAGGTGCGAGGGTTTCAGTAGTTGTAGCCTGTGGGCTCAGTAGCTGCAGCTCGTGGGCTCTGGAGCTCGGGCTCTGTAGTTGTGGCACATGTGTGCACGCGTGCAAAGTTGCTTCAGTCATGTCCAACTCTTTGCTCCCCCATGGACTGCAACCCACCAGACTCCTCTGTCCGTGGGATTCTTCAGGTAAGAATACTGGACTGGGTTGCCTTGCCCTCCTCCAGGGGGTCTCTCCCACTCAGGGACTGAACCCTCGTCTCTTAAATCTCCTGCATCGGCAGACGGGTTCTCTACCACTGGCGCTGCCCGAAGCCCCAGTTGCCCTGCAGCAGGTGGAATTTTCCCAGAGCAGGGATCCAGCCGGCCAGGGAAGTCCCTTCTTTGTGATTTAAAAGGTAAACCATGTTAGTGACTCTGGTGCGGCTTCTGTGGTGGAGACGCTTGCTCGCTTGCTCGTAAGCATTTTGTGTTTGCTGAGAGGTGAAAGGTGGCTTGTAGGAGATAGGAATCTGGCAGGATGAAGAATGTGGGGATTCCTGTGCGGCTGGTCCTTCCAGAGATGCCTGCTGACTTCAGAACACAGAAGTTTAAGTGCTCTTTTAACTTTTCCCTCATTCCAGCCTTTTCTACTTCATTTCTCAATACCATGTCACCCCACTGACTTAAAAAAATTTTTTAATTGAAGTATAGTTACTGTACAATAGTATATAAGTTACAGGTATACCATATAGTGAATCACAATTTTTAAAGGTTATATTTCATTTATAGTTATTGTAAAAAAAATTAGCAATGTTCCCGTATACCATATATCCTTGTAGCTTGTTTTATACCTGATAATTGGTACCTTTTAATCCCCTACCCCGGGGTCCCCAACCTCCAGGATCTAATGCCTGGATGGAGCTGATGCAATAATAACAGCAGTGAAGTGTAATATGCTGGAATCACCCTGAACCTCCCCCCACCACTGTCCATGGAAACATCTTCCACAGAACTGGTCCCTGGTGCCAAAAATGTTGGGGCCCACGGTCCCGCCCTGTAGTGCCCCTGCCCCTTCCCTCACCCGACTGTAACCCTTGACTTGCGACACCCCCGCCTTTTGGAGGGTTAGTACTGATACCAGATGCTGTCGGGTGACACCTGACGCCTGGCCTGAGGACACCTGTGGTCCAGGAGCTCAGCTGCAGGTCTCCCCTCCATGCAGAGACCCTGCAGGCACACAAGGGCTCCTCCCGCAGCAGGTAAAGTCACTGCCATCTTGGAGGTTGGATGCTTTGCTTAGCTCACCTGGTGGCACCCTGGGCCCCCGGTTGACAGCTGGAGCACAGTTCTTGCAGCTCCTGGTCCACGGGCCTCCTTCCGATCCACATCACGTCTCAGTTTTCCCCGCCTTTGAAAGGTGCACGTTTCCTCTGAAATGAGAAAAGCGCAAGCTGCAACAGTCCCATTGTCGGATGCAAGTACAGGGCGTTATCTCTACCTGCTGGGGCACACGGCCGATTCCTGGGCCAGGAGGAGGTGGAAATTTGATGGAGACGTGTGGGCCTTTGTGTCTCTCTCCTCTGAGTCCTTCAGTTTGAGTCTGGAGGTTAGAGGGTCTCAAACATTTGGGTCCATCTGGCCTTTGAACATCTGTTTGGACCCCGCATGATTTTCTGATGTCATGCTTTGGTCACTCAAAAAATATTGACTCTGTTACACAGATCTTCTAAATGTTGACACATTTCATTATACAATTTGGAAGAATCACATGGGTTAAAATCGCCACCAAGTAGCGGAAACCTATTAGGAGGCTTTCCAGCTCACGGTGGCTGATAAAAGTTTTCCAGCCTTCTGGGTTTTTTTCCTTAAGAGCTCAGATTTTTATCGTTGGCAGCAAACACTGTCAATTGTTTTTCTTGATGGGACAGGCTCGCTTCATTCGCTTTTGAGAGAACGGTTGCAGAGCACCCCGTCTGAATAATGCAGTCTGTCGCACAGGTGAAGCTGATGCTCCCGGAGTCAGAGCTCACAGGGCTGCCCATGCTCAGCCCTGAGACAGCCTTGGGCAGCTGAGGGCCCCCTGCACCCCCCGTGCTTTCTACTCCTCACACAGAGGAAAGAGGCACGTTCTCCAGGGTGTGCTTTAACAATAACGTTAGGAAATTGGAGATCCAACCAGTCCATCCTAAAGGAAATCAGCCCTGAATATTCATTGAAAGGACTGATGCTGAAGCTGAAACTCCAATACTTTGGCCACCTGATGCGAAGAACTGGCTCATTGGAAAAGACCCTGATGCTGGGAAGGATTGAAGGTGGGAGGAGAAAAGGGGACGAGAGGATGAGATGGTTGGATGGCATCACCAACTCAGTGGACATGAGTTTGAGTAAACTCCAGGAGTTGGTGATGGACGGGGAGGCCTGGCGTGCTGCAGACCATGGGATCACAAAGGGTTGGACACAACTAAGCGACTGAACTGAACTGACTGTGCAGCTTCATTACAGACATTCTTCCTTGAGCCCAGATTTCCACACTCAGTGGCAGCAAGGGTTTGGGCTAAGGCATAGCATTCTTGCCCGCCTCCCTTCTGCATGCTCAGCACACATGGCAGGCCATGACAAAGGCAGGTAACATCTGAGTATGACTGTGAGGATAGTCTTGACCTCATGGAGCCCCTGAGGGACTCTCAGGCATCTTTCTGTACCTTTAGAATGGCTGCCATCCATGTTAGAAGCAGCTCCTCACTGGGTGCCTTCCTGGGGGACCGGCTTTGTGCCTAGTATTGTTCTGGGGGCTGAAGATGCCCTGTGTGAATGGCCCGTCCCTGTCTTCAAGAAGCTCACAGTCTAGTGGAGAAGGAGGTCAGGCGAACAGATGGCTTCAAAACATCCTCATAAGTGATAATGGTCAGGCAAGCGGATGCTCGGGAAATATGTGGGAGGGTCACCCAGCCCAGCTTGCTCTCCTAGCGGTGCTGGTGACAGGTGTGTCTTGGAGGAAATAGCCCTGAGCTGATGAGCTTTGAGAGGAGAAGCAGAAGTAAGCCAGGTTAGAAGACAAGGGGGCGAGTCCCACGAAGACTGAGTGGCTTGGGAAAAGGCGTGGAAACAGGAGAGAGTTCAAAATATTTGAGAAGCTCCAAGGAGCCCAGCTAAGTATCCCCAGTGGCTCAGCGGTAAAAACAAAAAACAAACAAAAAACTGCCTGCCAGTGCAGGAGACGTGGGTTCCCTGGGTTGGGAAGGTCCCCTGGAGAAGGAAATGGCAACCCACTCCAGTATTCTTGCCTGGGAAATCCCACAGACAGAGGAGCCTGGCCGGCTCCAGTCCACGGGGTCACAGAGAATCAGACACGACTTGGTGAGTAAACAACAGTAGTCCAGCTCAAGTTGGAGCACAGGAGTTGGGGCATCACGTGGGCTGAAGATGCTACAGAGGGCAGATCCCAGGTACTGAGTGTTTTGTCCCGAAGGCAGCGGATTTAAGCAGAGATATGGCCCAGTTTGTATGGAGTGGGAAAGGAACAGGTGAGACTGTTGATAGGTGAGCCCATGGCGGATGGCTGGAGTCCAGAGAGCACGTGACCAGGGCCGGACCAGGGCGTGATAGACAATTTGCTTATGTCTATGAAAGGGACTCCCCCATCACTCAGGATCCAGGAGGGGTTATGGTGGAGGGACTGGGCATACACATGGGGGATGGTACCTTCACACGTCGGAGACAAGATCTGTAGACACTGAGACTGTTTAGTGTTCTGAGTATTTGGGTACTTCAGAGTCAGCAGAGTTTGAGGACTGATTTGATGTTGAGGATAAGAAATATGGAAGCAGCCTAGGAAACCCCGAGATTTGTGGATCAACAGGAGGCCGCACGGCGCTGCGTCCATAGAGGTGAGGGAGCAGGGGAGGGGTTCCAGGCCAGACGCCCAGTCTAGCTTCGTGTGTCACGTTCCTGCGCACACACGTGTGTGTTTACGCATCTACACGTGCCCCCGTCTTCAGGTGAAGATGTCGGAGGGCGGATGCAGTTAGATCAGGAGCTCGAGACAGCTTTGGTCAGAGATGCTGGGCGAGGAGCTGGCAGTGGAGGTCAGGGCTGCAGCTGGGAGAGCTGGTGAGGTCCCCCAGGAGGAGCGGGGCCCGAGTCAGGAGAGAAGCCACAGCAGGTCAGCAGGCTTGACAGGCGGAGCCGGCTCTTCCTGGTCCCCGCCATGTGCAGAAGCAGTAAAGATTTGAAGTCATAACTCTTCAATTAGTTTAGTTACGATCTGAGCATGCTTTTAAATGTTTCACACTAGACATGAATGCTTTATGAGCAGTATGGCCGCTGCAACACATATTTTTGTTCCTGAACTTAACCAGACTGGAAATCTGTAAAGAAGGGTGAAAATACCAATTACGGTTTATATTCCTTATCCACCCATTCAATTTTTTTTTTTTAAATAGGGTGACTTCACGCACTGCAGCTAGAGAGTAGCCCCTGCCCACTACAACTAGAGAAAGCCTGTGAGCGGCGCTGAAGACCTAGCCCAGCCATAAATAAATATAAATTTTTAAAAAAGAGTGCCTTTTCCTCCCATCCATGGTTTTTACAGTTTGCAGAAATTTTACTCTTCTTCCTTTATGGCTAATAAAGCTATATGGTGATTTTTAGAAGGTATGATTTCCAGTCTGTCGGATGGCCAGAGATGGGAACAGTAACACCGGAAGTGCCATCTGTCACATGAGGTTTGGACACACGGTGGGCTTTGGCGCTGCCGTGGCAGGAATAGGGAAGCAGCGGATTTCATTCTCATTTCAGAACTGAATAGTGTCAGGCGCTTTTCCTCGTGGTTTCCACCGTGGAGCAGGGGTGAAGCAGACGTGGATGGGAAGATAGGAGAGTCTGGACCAACAGCTCAGGCTTCCCTTCCATCAGCATCCCTGGTAACACCCAGGTGGGTCCCGAACCCTGTCTTGGCACTGGGATGACTGACCTCACTTGGGGTTCGAGGTGCTGATAATTTCTTTCTCTTTACATTTTAACATCTTTTCTAATATGTTTCTGCACTTTAAAAATCAAGATCAAATAAAGAATAAGAAGTGAAAATGTCTTCTAATTCTAAACTTGGGACACTCGGACAATTTGCTTATGCCCTAGACCATCTGTGAAAGGGACTCCTGCATCACTCGGGTTTCAGGAGGGGTTAGGGCAGAAGGACTGGGCAGCCACATGGAAGATGGAGCCTGATGGACTGTAGTCCATGGGGTTGCTGAAGAGTCAGATACGCCTTAGCAACTAAACAACAACCGTCTACGAAAGTGTGCTTTTTCTGGCTGAGGGGTGGTATTTTTTCCCTGTATATTCTTAGTTTTGTTTTTGCTGAAAACGGATCGTATGATGTGTTGCTCTTGCTCTTGTAATGAGTATTGATGGGTCCTGAGAAACCCAGCTGGACCACATGGCCGGGCATGGAGGAGACCTTCAGAAGGCAACTTGGCACCTCAGCTCTTGCTGTCAGCTGTCTGAGGCCCAGCACGTGGCAGCTCATAGGGAGAGGCTCATCGAGGATGAAGAGGGAGAGTCTTGCCATCCCGGTGCCTCCCCTGCCTGCTTTCTGCATCAGAGTTAGGGTGTGAAGCCGCACGCCACGCGTGGGTGCTCAGTTGTGTCCGACTCTTTGCGACCTTGTGGACTGTAGCCCACCACGCTCTTCTGTTCATGGAATTTTCCAGGCAAGAAGCCTGGAGTGGCCATTTCCTACTTCAGGGAGATCATCTTGGCCCAGGAATTTAACCCGAGTCTCCCGCGCTGGTAGGTGGATTCTTTACCACTGAGCCACCCGGGAAGCCCTTGGTATGAAGCAAGTTCTTAGAAAAGTCCTATGTCTAATTCAGACAATAGAGAAAACATCAGACCGAGGACATAGAGGCGTTATTTTTCCCTTAACCCACTGCATTTCCTGTGAGCAAGCCAGTTCCTACCATGTCCTGACCTCAAGTAAGGATCCAGGAGCAAGTTCAGAACCAAAGCTGCATTTCCTTTAGTTCAGCTCCATTAACAGTTGTGTTCAAGTGTAACATCTAAGTCGTTGCTCTAAAGTGAGCCGGAGTGCAGTGATTGCAAGGAAATGAGGAAAAGCCTGGGGGGAGGCAGCCACATGGGGGGAAGGCCTGCAGAGGCCCAGCCGCAAATATTGGCTGAGATTTTAAAAAAGCCTATGCACTTCCTGACCTAGGCATCCCCTGCTTTAGATAGCAGCCTGCTCTGGGACTTCCCTGGCGGCCCAGTCGTTAAGGCTCTGAGCTTCCGCTGCAGGGAATGCAGGTTCGAGCCTTGATTAGGGAAAATCCAACATGCCTGGTGACCAAAGAAACAAAAGGGAGTCTCCTCTGGCTTCATTTGCAGGTGAAAGCAGAGGCTGGTAATTTACATGGTTATTGTAGAAGAGATTCTTACTCAGTCCTGTCCGACTCTTTGTGACCCCATGGACTACAGTCCGTCAAGCTCCTCTGTCCATGGGATTTTCCAGGCAAGAATACTGGAGCAGGTTGCCATTTCCTCCTCCAAGAACAGATCCTTGGACTAACTTTAAAATTATTCCTGCTTTCATATAGAGCTCTTTAAATCCAAGCCTCTCAGCTTGGTGACCTTGTGAAATCAGATCATGACCCCTATGGTACAGATGAGGGAAGTGAAGGGAGAGTTAAAGGGCTTATTTGATGTAACACACCCCTATCCTGGCTCCTTAAAGGGCTCTGTTTGTTACCCTGGCTGCCCTCTGCCCCTAGGAAGGGGGGCACTCATCTCTTTTATTCTAGGGGTTCTACACCATGTGGCAGCGAGTGATGCCCTGGAATAGGAGCAGATCTAACAAGCATTTAGATTCGGGTCTACAGTTGCGTTTGTCTGCTCACGTGTCGGCTCTATAAAGTATCTCTGTGGCTAACCGCAGACCATTAACAGCAAGTGTATCTGTGGTTAGAAAACTAGAATGTGCACTGCCTGTTAGGAGGCAGTAAATCAGGAAGGCAGGTGGGAGCACAGCTTCAGTGAGGGCGCGGCGCTGTGGAACACTCAGTAATAGGAGCAGACAGACAGCCTGGTGTGCAGAAACGAGAGATGGGGTTGCTCTTTTCTGAACAAAGGCATTTTGCAGCCTGGGAGGTGGTTGCACATGATTGCAAATAGAAGCTCCGGCATCTAACCGGAGGGCAGACGATGTCTATTTCCAATATGGTTAGGACTACTTGTTCTAAGGATCTTTGGAAAAAAAAAAAAAATCTACCTTTATAGACCATGGCACTGTCATGAATGGTGTTTTTGAATATCAAATGCAGGAGCTATATATATGAGAATACATGTGAGTGAGTGTGTGTGTGTGTGTGTGTGTGTAGGGAACCATGGTGGCTGATGAATAATCATTTAACAACAATTCAATTGTTTGAATAACACTAGTGATAATCCCTTATATTTATAAGGTGCATTAACATTTCCACTGCTCTTGCCCAGATATCGTTGGAATGATAATTCACTCACGGTTACAGATCATCACCGTTCCCACCCCTGCTCTGAGGGAGTGGACCCCCCAGTGAGGGGTGAGGGAAGCAGAGTCCCACCCCCATCCCTTCCCTCTCTCCCTTCACTTTCCTTTATTCACATGGATACCATTTCCCCACCCCATCCCCCGCCCCAGGTCCTCTCTCAGCCTCTTGGACCTCTTCTCCCAGACCCAGGTGATTGTGGCGAACATCTTTGTTTTAAGATGCCATTAATTTCCCTTCTGTTGTCACGCGTCCCACGCGAAAGGCCCTTGCATTTGCCCGCACGGGTCGGTGGTTGAGGACGCCCCCTTGGAGTGGACCTGGTCCACACCTTGCCCATCTCCTCTTTCCAATTGTGTCTTCATTTCCGCTCCTTCCGTCCCTGTTTCAGGCTGCTAGAACCTCTCTCGAGTCTTTTCATATTTTAGCACTCCCTCTTTTTTGGCCTGCTGTGCCCCACCAGACATGCTGGCTGTCACCAGTCCAACCCATCTGTGTTTTCTGGATTCACACAAGCACCAGGGCCTCGACAAGCTGGGTCCCTGCACGCCGACGGCCGGCCCTCCAGCAGCCGTCTCCTCCGGGAAGAGGACCAAGCCCCCGCCATCCCACCACCACACACACATACACACACATCTCCCATCCCCAAGACTCACTGTCCTGCTGTGCCCGTCAGCTCCAGGGGCTGGTAGGGAGGCTGCCTTAAAATGTGTAACCAGCATCTTTTTACACTGACTCCATTTCTTTGTACAAAATTGCCACTTTGGAGACCCCACTGCTGGCGAATAGCTTCCTTTCTTAGGCTGGTGCTGGCTCCCAGCTCCAGCAGCATCGCCCCATACGTGGGCCTTGTCAGCTGCCCTGGGTGATGCTCTTGCCCTGGCCTGGCAGAGCCGTGTCCCAGTCAAACCTGGAGCCCCTTCTGGTGGAGTTGGCATGGCAGAGGGTGCCAGGGCCTGGCTTCATGAGAGCTGCAGGCGACCTTGGGCCCACAGGTGGTCCATCCTCTCTGAGGCTGAATTTCTATCATCTGGAAAACTGGATTAGAGACTTCCCTGGTAGTCAGTGGTTAAGAACCCACCTTGAAATGCAAGGGACACCAGTTTGATACCTGGTCCAGGAAGATCCCACTTGCCACAGGGCATCTGAGTCCGTGCACCACAGCTATTGAGCTCATGATCTAGAGCCTGGGAGCCTAACTACTGAAGTCCAGGTGCCTGGAGCTGGTTCTCCACAAAAGAGAAGCCACCACCCTGAGAAGCCCTCACACTGCCCCCAGAGAGGGCCCCCAGCCCACCCCAACCAGAGAAAGCCCGTGCGCAGCAACAAAGGCCCAGTCCAGCCAAAGAATAAAACAAAAATAAATCTTTTTTAAAAAATCGGGCCAAGTGTCCAAATAACATCAATCCCAATGGCCTGTTCGTTGTGGAGACAGATGAAACAGCGTGTGTGGAAAGGCCTTGGACACAAGCACTGGAGGAGGGTTGGTTTACTTAATCTTCCAACATGTTTTTATTGCGCGCCTCCAGCTTGCCAAGCCCACTTCTAGGCTCTGGGAAAAGAGCTGGGAAGAAAGCAAACCCCAGGAGGCCCTTCCACCCTAGTGGGAGAGGGACAGCGAGCAAGCAGGCAAGGGTGAGCAAGGTCATTTCCTACACCGTACAAGCCCTCTGAAGTAAATGAACCCGTGACTGAGACGACGTGGAATGAGTTGTCCAGGTATCGCTTAGTATTGCTCCAGGTCAAGTACCATTTCCTCCAGGAAGTTCTGCCTCGTGGCTCAACTGAAACAGCATAGATGAGTACTGTAGTTAGGAGCCAAGGACTTCCCCGTGCCTCGTTTCCAATTTCAGTCTCCTGTCTGACACTTAGAGTATGTATACTACTTTATAATAAGGAGACGCAGGCTCACAGAGATCGACAGTGGCCCAGTATCTCCGAGCTGGAAGGAGGCAGAACTCCATGTCTGACTGCAGCCTCTGCCCTGCCCACCACACCTCCCGTCCTCCCTGTTCTCTCAGGACCATGGTCATAGCTGAGCCAACACTCACCGGAGCCCGTGGACTCTGAGGTTTTCCATGTGAGCCTCTGTGCTCCTGAGGGGTGGGGCTGTCACCTGAGCACCAGGGCAGTGCCTGGAGGATCCTGGGAGCTTTTCCCAAGTTCACTGAGTCCATCACCAGCTCCAGAGTGACAGCCCCTGGCCTTGTATGTGGATGCCATGGATTTCCCCTCACCAGTTCCCGGAATTCTACTCTAGACTAAGTGAACGGTCAAGCTGGAGAGAAAATAGGGGAAAGGCAGGTGCTTTCATGTTAAAAAAAAATGTTTCAGATGTTAGCCATCTTGATTCACAGACACAGACTTGAGTCTTACACCTCAACTTTGGGCTTCCCTGGTGGCTCAGACGGTAAAGACTCTGCCTGCAATGCAGGAGATCTGAGTTTGATCCCTGGGTCAGGAAGATTCCCCCCAGAGGAAGAAATGGCAACCCCATTCCAGTATTCTTGCCTGGAAAATCCCATGGACAGAGGAGCCTAGCAGGCTACAGTCCATGGGGTCGCAAAGAATCAGACAACGACTGAGCGACTGACACTTTCACTTCTCAGCTTTACCCTAAGCAAGTGTAGATCCCTGCCTACAGCAGCAGAAAAGCCTTAGTGCACAAGAGTACGTATAGCAGTTGGCTTATCCTGAGTGTTCATTCTTGTGAGGGGTGACCCTTTGCATCTGGAAACTTTGTAGCATTTCAAGTAGGTTTCCATGCACTGATTTTGAACAGGAAAGGGATACAGTTAAATTCTGTGGATGGAGACTTCCCTGGTGGTCCAGTGGTTGCGAGTCCATCTTGCAGTGCAGGGAATGTGGGTTCCATCCTGGGTTGGGGAACTGAGTTCCCACACACCACAACCACTGAGCCAGTGTGTTCCAGAGCCTGTATGCCACAACTAGAGAGTGTCCGCCACAACAACAAAAAGGATCTAGCTTCTTGCAAAGAAGACCCCATGTGCCATGGCTAAGACCCTGCGCAGCATAATAAGTAAATACATTAATAAATAAGTACTAAAAACAAAGTTCTGTGGACGAGCTGAGCACCTGTCAAGGAGGGGCTTGCATTCCAGTCCCGACCACTCCCTCCACCAAGGGACTGCCATCCGAACATCCGGAGCATCATTACTTTGAGTCACGTGCCACTGCCCTCCGCGTCTCCCATCAGTCTTGTGAAAATGAACCCTGGTTCATTTCCCACCGTGAAGGGCGCTCTGTTTGGCTCACTGACAGGGTCACTATGTAAGACGGTGGTGGTGTCTGATTTTAGTATTACCCTGCTTCTTGGAAAACGTCTTAGGGCAAAGCTGACATGATACTCCGAGCACGACAGATGCCATTCCAATTTAGAGGAAGAAAGCTGAAGTCTCGTCAAAGCCAAAGAGAGAAAATGAGTCAGGAACAGAGTGCGTTTAGAACTTTGTTGTGACCAGGAATGTTCTACAAACAAAGACTTTAGTATTGATGGGGGACAGAACCCGATTGTGGGTCAGAACAGCAGAGAAGACTATTCAAGGTGGTTCCAGATACGGATTTCAGCGAGCTAGAGTGTCAGTAAATTCATCCATTTATTTTCTCATTCATTCAGAGCCAGGCATTGTGCGCACACTAGGTGCAGAATAAATACCACAGTGATGAAGGCGGTCACAGAGAGCCATTTAGCGGCCGGCAGAGCCCTGGCAGAGCAGCCGTACCTGGTAGGTCCCAGCACTGTGTCTATCCTTGTAGAGCTTGTGGACCTAGAGGGCATGGGTGCTGCGAACACTCTGTTACGGGCTGAGTTGTGTCTACGCCCAGATTCATATGTTGAAGCCCTTACCCGCTAGAACCTCGGAATGGGATCTTATTTGGAGAGAGGGTCTTTTTTTTTTTTTTTTTTTTAATTTTTTGAAATTTTTATTTTAACTTTACTTTACATTACTGTATTGCTTTTGCCAAACATTGACATGAATTCACCACGAGTGTACAAGCGTTCCCAAACATGAATCCCTTCCCACCTCCCACCCCATACCATCTCTCTGGGTCCTCCCCTTGCACCAGTCCCAAGCATCCTGCATCCTGCATCGGATATCGACTGGCGATTCGTGAGAGAGGGTCTTGATAGAGTTAATGAGGTTAAGATGAGGTCCTGGCTGTGTGTCTGCGCGTGTGTGCGCGTGTGTGCTCAGTCATATCTTTGCAGTCCCATAGACTGTAGCCCACCAAGCTCCTCTGTCCGTGGGATTTCCCAGGCAAGAATACTGGAGCAGGCTGCCGTTTCCTTCTCCAGGGGATCTTCCCCTCCCGGGGGTCAGACCCATGTCTCTTGTGTCTCCTGCAGTGGCAGGAGGGCTCTTTACACTGGTGCCACTTGAGAAGCCCTGAAAGTCACCAGGGTGGACCCTGATGCCACCTGCTTGGTGTCTCTGTAAGAGGAGGAGATGAGGACGCAGGTGTTCGTTCTTGCAGACAGTCGTCTGCAAGCTGGAGAGTGAGGCCTCAGGAGAACGCAACCCTGCGAGGCCTTCATCTTGGGCTCCCAGCCTCCAGGATTGTAAGGGAGTAGGTTTCGTTATGTCAGCCCCCTTCACCTCACCCCTCTCCCCACTGGTAACCTCTGGTTTGTTCTCTGCGTCTCCTTTTTTTGTTTGATTCACTAGTTTGTTGTACTTTTTTGGAGTCCACAGATAAGTGATATCGTGCAGTATTTGTCTTTCTCTGTCTGACATGTTTCACTTGGAGAGCGTAACGCCCTCCGAGTCCATCCGTGTTGGCTGCAACCGGCAGAGCTTTGTTCTTTCTATAGCTGAGTGGTGTTCCACTGTGTGTGTGTGTGAACGACCCCACCCTTACCCAGCCACGTGCTGACGGGCACTTAGGTCGCTTCCACGTCCCGGCCATTGTAGACAGTGCCGCTCTGAACACGGGGGCGCCTGTATCTTTTCAAATCAGTGTTTTCGTGTTTTCCAGATACATTTTCAGGAGCGAAATTGCAGGGTCGTGTGGTGATTCTGTCTTTTGTGTCTTGAGGACCCTCTGTACTGTTTTCCATAGCAGCCGCACCAATTTACATTCCCGCCAACCGTGTGCAAAGGTTCCTTTTCCTTCACACCCTTGGTTTTGTTTATTTTAAAGTACCTGGAGCGTGTGTGTCCGCCCTTGTTTGGAACACTCCCTTAGCTGTTCTTATGCAGAGTGCCGCTGCCTTTTTTTTCTGTTGGCTCCTTCACTCCTTTAAAACTCAGCCGCCACTGTCACCCGTGGGGTGGTCTGAGGGCCCCTGTCTATGCTTGTTCTCTCCCACTGCACGCGACCCGTGCTCTTGTCCAGCCTGCAGCCTCCGCTGCGGGGTGAGCAGATGAACTAAAGGATGGACAGGTCACTGCCAGTCATTTAAAATGGTTGAAGTTCGGGGGGTACATTTTTTATTGTGGTAAAATACATATAATGAAATTTGAGATTTTAACCATTTTTAAGTGTACAAATTCAGTGACATTAATCAGAGTTACATCATTGTGCAACCATCACCAGCATCTATTTCCAAACTGTTTTCATCACACCAGACAAAACAGTCCCCTTTAGCCAATAACTCCCCATTCTCCCCCCATCCCAACCCCATGTCCTGGTGACCTCTAATCTGCTTTCTGCCTCTATGAACTTGCTTATTCTAGACATTCTGTCCTCTTCTGTCCAGGGGATTATTCAGGGAAGAATACTGGAGTGGGTTGCCATTCCCTCCTCCCGAGGATCTTCCCAACCCGAGGATCAAGCCCGAGTCTCTTGCATTGCGGGTGAATTCTTTACCATCTCAGCCACCAGGAAAGCCCTTCATATAAGCGGGATCACACAATATTTGGCTTTTTATAATTGGCTGATTTCACTTGGCATAGTGTTTTCAAGTTCCATCCATGTTGTAGCATGTATCAAAACTTCATTTCTTTTTTACCTGAGTAATATTCCATTTGTGGAAAGACCGCGTTTTGTTTATTCATTCATCGTCTCTTAACTTTTGGCTGTTGTGTCTAAGGCTACTATGACATGAGTGTACAGATACCCTTTAGACGCCCCTTGTCTTCAGATATCTGTGGTGTAAACCCTGGAGGTTGAGGAGAAGGGGGTGACAGAGGATGAGATGGTTGGATGGCATCACCAAGTCAATGGACATGAGTCAGAGCAAACTCTGGGAGATGGTGAAGAACGGGGGAGCCTGGAGCGCTGTAGTCTCTGGGGTCACAAAGAGTCAGACATGACTTAGCGACAGAATGGCAACCATCAGGTTAGGGGTGGAGTGGTAACTGATAATTCTGTGTTCACCTTCTTGAGAAACTGCCGTACTGTGCTCAGAGGCTGTACCATTTTATTAACACTTTCCTACCAGCAGTGTACAAGGTTCAGTTTCTCCACGTCCTTGCCAACACTTGTCATTTTCAATTTTGTTGATTTTACCCCTCCTGGTGTATGCGATGAAGGGCTGGCTCATTGTGGTTTTGACTTACAATTTCCTGATGACTGATGATGTCAAACATTTTTTCATGTGCTTAGTGGCCATCTGTATATTTTCTTTGGACAAATGTCCACTCAAGTCCTTTGACCATTTTTATCTTTCTGTTATTGCACAAAATGGTTGAAACTTTAAAAAAAAAAATGTGCTCCTTAAAAGGATGACCCCTCCTAATACTCAGCTTTCTAGGAATGTTATTCTCCAGGGGTTCTAGATTGACAAGGTTATTTCAGTCATCTCTTCCCCCTCCCACTGTCTTGGCTCACCGCCCCCTCGTTTTTCCTAGAGTTCATCTTTCAGATTAAATGACACACGGTACTTGAATAAAGAATCAGGCTGCAGAATTTCACTTTGGGAAGCTGCCACAACTCAAATGCACCAATATCCTTTTCAAATATGTTAAAAAGATTAGAGAGCTAGATTGTCCGTTTGTGTTATTCGAATGCCTTTGACAGTGACAGTGTTACAGATATGTACTCCAGGCAGTATTTGCCAGTGTGTTTTGGTGGGGGCTGAAAGCAGGGTTTTGAATGTGCAGAGGCGAAATGTCTTTGTGGATAGATGTGAATGTTTTCGCCGAATGGTTCTGTTGGTTGTTTAATCTCAGTCTCACTCTCTGAACTCTCAGTGGACAGAGAACCAGGTCGGGGGGGAGATAGCAACCCTCAGGGACAGGTACCGTGGAAGTGCGTCTTTAGGGCCTTGGGCCTGAGCCCTGCGCTCTGAGGCACCGCTCGCTTCGGGCAACCAGCAGCTGTGAGCCAGGGAATTTGTCTCTTTTATGGACTTTGGAATGAGGAACTTTAGGAGAATTTTAAAAGCTGTTCTGAGTTAAATTGGGGGATGGGAGATGGGGGAAATGTAGTTTTGCTGTGACTACTGAATATATAGCACTGACCTTGATCAAACCTATTTTTCTTTTTTTTAAGTCCATTAAGAAAAAGTCTGCTATAAGCTTTAGGTCCAGAAACAATTCAATTTATCCTTTTTGTTTCTTTGTCCAAGCCAAATATTTTCTAATCTTTTGTATTTTGCCTCATTCCACAAAGGATTTTTTGGTACCTCGTAACACTGGATTTTCTGGAATCATTAAAATGTACATACTTTTTTTTTCTTTCTTGTTTTTCCTGCTACTGCTTTTCTCTCTCTCTCTCTCTCTTTTTTTTTTTTTTAAAAAAAAAAAAGCTTTCTGGAAGTATCATTGACATACAGTAATCTGAACATACTTAAATGAGCAATTTGATAGGTTTTGACATTTGCGTGTATCCAGGAAACCATAACCACAATCAAGATAATGAAGATAACCATCAAGCCCTGACGTTTCTTTGCCCCTCCATCATCGTTCTGCCTCGCCCACCTCTTTAACCACGGATACCCTGTCCTTATAGATTAGTTTGCACCTTGTGTGATTTTATATAAAGGGAATCATACAGCATGTACTCTATTTTCTGGCTTCTTTTACTCAGCATAATTGTTTTGACATTCCTCCGTGTTGTTGCCTGTTCATTGTAGGTATACTTTTATTCCCGACTAGTATATCCACTGTGTGGACATACCACAGCTTGCTTACGTATTCATTTGTCGATGGACGTTTGGGCTGTTTCCAGTCTTTGTATGTGCCTATGTTTTCATTTTCTCTTGGGTGAATGAATACCTAAGAGTGGAATGGTTGGATCAAGCAGCAGAAGTGAGTTTTGTGTTCAGTCTTTCCCATCTTCAGGGTCTTTCCCAGTGAGTCAACTCTTTGCATCAGGTGGCCAGAGTATTGGAGCTTCAGCCTCAGCCCCAGTCCTTCCAGTCCCTTCCAGGGTTGTTTTCCTTTAGGATTGACTGGTTTCATCCCCCCAGGGAGTTGAGCTACGTAGATATTAGGACACTTGAAGTTTCCTTACAGCCCTTCTGATGCTTCATTCTCATCCATCTTTTCTCTCTCTCTTCCTCCCTCTTCTGAGCCTTTTTTCTCTCTGAATTTCCTTTTGGGTCATTTCTATTGCTGTTTCTTCATGTTCACTCATCTTTTCAGTTATTCTCACCTAGTGCGTTATAGTTATCCTCTCTAGAAGTTTTCCTTATTTTATCTCTTAGTATATATCTTCCATGCATCTTCCTAACACATTCATGTCTTTCTTTTAGCTTCTGGAACACAGGCAGTACAGTTACGATAGCTTTAATTTCCTTGCCTCGTAATTCTATCATTTCTGGGTGAGTTTTGTCGGTTGGTTCTTTTCCTTCTTATGGGTCATATTTTCCTGCTTCTTTGAATGCCTGGTGGTTTTTTATTTGATGCCAGACATGAATTTTACCTTGTTGAGAGATGGATATTTTATATTCCCATAAATTTTTTGAGCTTTGTTCTGGGATGTGGTTAAATTACTTGGAAACAGTTTGATTCTTTCAAGTCTTGCTCTTCAGCTTCATTAGGGGGAAGCAGAGTAGCATTTAGTCTGGGGTAAAATCCTCTGTGTTCTCTACCCAGGACCCTGTGGATTGTGGTTTTCCACCCTAGCTCAGCCTGACAGAAACTGTCAGCAGCCCTGTGTGAGCTCTGGAATGGCTGTCTTTATTCTTATTGGGTGGCTCCTGCCCAAGACCCGGACGGCTGAAGCCGAAGACTTGCAGGCATCCTCTGCACATCCCTGGAGTGTCCTCTCTCTGCGGGGCCCTCTACTTTGGTATTCTGCCCTCTGAACTCTCATCATCTTGGCTTTTCTGGACTTCCAGCCCTGTCTCCCCCACCAAAGGAGACCCCCCAGGCTCCACCTGGCTCCCCGCTGGCATGCCTTCCTGGGAACGCTTCAGGCTGTGCCTGGGGCAGTCATAGGCTCACCTCTTTGCTTGTCCTCTCTGAGCAGTCACTGCCCTCACTGTCTGATGTCCAGTGTCTTGACAAACCGCAGTGCGATAGATCTCGTCTGTTCTTTTTAGCTGTCTTAGGTGGGATGGCAAACCTGGCCCCTGTTGCTCCATCTTGCCTTGAAGCAGAAGTTGATGACACCTTGAAAAAAAAAGTAGTTACACAATGTCAGTAAAAAAGGACAAAGAAAAAATTCTACAGTAATGATAATCACAGAAAAGAATGTGGGTGGGAGAGGTTAGAGTTCAAACATCCTTTTAGAGTCTAACCTGAGAGTGTTGTAACTCCACTTTTTTGACAGGAACCTAAAAGATAATCTGTACAATGAGAACCTAGGTACTTTCCCTTGGAGGGTCATCCATGAACCGGTCATGTCTGCCGTATTATCCTGAAGACAGAGCACTAGTTTTCAGCATGTTTTAGAGAGTTGCATCTTGAAGAACCAGTGGCCTGGCTTTAGGCCCAGTGGTGTATTTCAGGCCATTTAAATTGTGCTTTTCTGACCTTCATCTCAATTATTAAAAGCACAGGCTTTTGTGCAGGGGAATATTATCTAAAACTAATCAAAACAGTTCACTTCAGAAGACAGTCAGTGTTATGGGTAATGTAACTGTAGAGAACTTTAAATCAAAACATTTTTATACTAATGGAAATTAACAGAAAAAATAACGAGAATGGCTTTCATTTTATTTCTCTTACTGAAAGGTTTTAAATCCATTGTATCAAAGACTTGTTAAAGCTACCTTTTGAGATATTTTTGTTAAGTCCGTTTATGAAGTGAGGGCCTCTTATGGAGTGGTGTACAAGAAATAACAGTGAGTGCGTGCTGCATCACCTCCACGGGAAACAGAAATGTAGGCTCTGGATTTAGATCTCTACCAAGTCCCACTCTTGTGCTTGTTATTCTGTCTGTTCTCCCCTTCCCCACCTCCAAAATTTTAATCTTGCCTTTTATGGTAAGGATTTGGGGATCCTGCATGACTTGCTAGGAGCTTTGTTACAAAGCTTTCGTCTTTTTTCTTCTCCCTCCCCTCGCTTCTCTCTCCTCCCTTCCTGTCCTCTCCCATCCCCCTTCCCCTCCCCTCTCTTCCCCCTT
>SJYR01000268.1:574502-638565 GCA_006410655.1 Kobus ellipsiprymnus | reverse complement strand
CCCTCCTCCTCTCTCTTCCACCTCCTCCCCTTCCCCCACTCCCTCACCCCAGCTGTCCCAAAGACTGAACATGCCATTCCTGCCTTAGTGTGGTGCTTCTGAACTTCAGAGCAAAGCTCAAGTTTTAGGGCCGATCACTTCACACATTGTTGGGAGCATCTCTTGTTTGTTTTAAAACTACACAGTGGGGATGTCTCTTACCAGAAATCTCACTTTTCCCCATGTGATAAGAATTCCTTTGTGACCACACTAGATGTCAAAGATCCTAGAATTACTATATTAATTTCTTGATTTTAATGTCATTGCTTGCTTATGCCCTTGGGGACACTGAGGTTTAGTAATCCTGGTCCATAGACCTGGGAGACTTCAAGATGTTTGCTCAAAGGATGTCTTGTAAGTACTTCCCTCCCTTGCAGAATTCACCCCCTGCAGGTTTGTGTTGCTTTAAATGAACTGTGCTCATTAAAGTCATGTTCCCCGAAGTGAAAATCAGGCTTGATGTATACTTGATATGTACTAGGCTGTCAAAGATATTTATTAAATAAATCTGGAAAATTCAGGGTTAAAAAAATGTAAAATGGATGGAAAAGGTATTAACCATTTTACAATATCTAGGTCTTTAAATTTCTAACAGAAACAAGACAGAATTTCTTCTGCAAAGTTAAGGGGGTGTGTGCATGCAGGTGTGTGTCTACACGTGTGTGTGTGTGTGTGTCTATGTATGTGGAAGGGTGTATAGTATTAGAAATTAATATTAAAGTGTTAAGTGTTAAATAAGCATTCTAAGGATTTCAAGAAATCTCAGAGCTCTGTGGGAAGTCTTTGCTGGCTTGGTAACTATCGTTAGGCAAAATGAAATTAGAGCATATTTCAAGATGAAGTAATCAACACATTTCCTAAATACACAACCAGAGCATTTCAAGGCTGGTCTTTCCATAAGCGACTGTTCTTCTTCTTTCTCTTTTCTTTCATCTGTGCACTAATTGAGACCCAGCCGCTCCCCGGAACCCTGCTCTTTGCGCTCCACCTGTGTTTTCCTCTAGCTTTGTCTGGGCCTCGTATTACATCTCCAGCCGGCTTTTTGCCCAGTGCGATGGAGGTGGCGTGGGGACAGTTTAATTGCTCTCTGCTCTGTGTCCGTTTTTCTGGGGTAGTTATTTGTTGACCAGTCTCTGTTCTGCTAGGTCAGGAGCCCTAAGGTTAGGAAGGTCACAGTGTCTGGCCCAGAAGATGCTTAGTAACATCTTGTTGAATTTAATGGAAGGTTTGTCAGCTTTAAACTCTGTGTCATCTAAATTCAGATGAGTCACGTATCACGTCTTAGGGTGATCTTAGGTGTTTTTCCAGGTGTCCAGCACCACTGTTTCACAACCCAAGACTCATAAAAGGTCGTGATACAACTTCCAGATTCAAGAGACTCTGCTGAAGCGCCTTTAATCAGTCACAGTGGCAGCGACTGATTTACATATATATGTATATATATAATCAGTCAGGGGCTATAGAATTCTTTTACAATCAAGTATACAAACATGAGCTCAACGTCATTTGAAACAGGTTTACTAATGGGATAGGGTCAGCTCTTGTCATTTTCTATAAAGTGATGAATTTCAGAGCCAGAGCTCAAGTGGCAGGTCCAGCCCTGGGATGAGCAAGACTCAGTTCCTGACCTACCCAGATGATCAAAGGAGAAGCCAGAGTCTTAGAAGTGAAATAAAGCTGGAACCCTTCAGCCAGGGGTGGTGTCCAGGGCCGCAACTCTGACAGTAGAGCTGAAATCCAGACCGGAGGGTGATAGAACACACGCTGCGTGTCCGCGCTGCCTATTTCCATATTTCTTTTGCGAGTGAATGCTGTAGTGATATAACTTTTCTGCAAACAGTGCATGATACAGAAGGCCAGCTTTTACGTGAGATGTCTACCTACAGATTATTGAAACGTTGTTAGTCCTTATTGCTTTTATGATTGGTTCCTAAAATACTAGAACCCTATAAGACTTTTTCTAAATAGCATTTGTCTAATATTTTGGAAAAGGTAAAATGATGCAAAAAGTATACGTTTATTTTATGCTTAGTACCACACACGTCCTACTGGAATGAGTACTCGTCAATTGGAGGGACTCCGGGGTCCCATGTAAAGGCTCGCCCTTGCCTTGCTGGTTCACTGCATGACTTAGATGAGGTGCGTGAGAAGCCTAACTGCTTCAATCTCATCTCTGAAATAGGCATGACCCCCAGATGGAGCCAGTTGTATGAGCATTTCCCTGGTGGTCCAGTGGTTAAGACGCCAGTCTTCTAATGCAGGGGACATGGGTTCCATCCCTGGTATGGGAACTAAGATTCCACATGCAGCAGGGCCTGGCCAAAAAAAAAAAGGAAAAGGAGATGTGTGGGTTGGAGATCATGCACCAGAAGCCCCAGGGTTTGACACATAGTGCGTGGGGAGTGAAGGGAGCTATGACTGGTGCCATCCTTAATGTTTTAAATAATTAAGGAAAAGAGAGGCCACCTCAAAATAAAGGAGACAGATTCTCAGTTAACCTTTTAAAGAATAGCCCCACGTTGACCTTCTGGAACATCGTTCAGATAACAGCAGGACCTTCACATCACCAGGAGATTTAGAGTCAAGAGTCTATTTTTATCTCTAGGTAATGAGATAATCGTATGAATGAAGAAAAAAGTGTATTTTCCTTGCCTTTTTAATAGAATAAAACACATAAGTTACCTGAAGATCTTTTTGTGCCACTTTTTACTGTAAACAGTAATTAAACTTGAAAGTCATAGCCACAAATAGCAGCATGAAGACCAGGTAAAGGGCACAACTCAAGGTCACCCTTTTACCTACGGAACCAGGCATGCTGTAGGACCTACCAGGCCTATTGACGTCACCTGAAACTCAGAAAGAAGCCGGCGTTTGGCTAGGTTCTTGTGAGAAGCAAGTCAAGATGGAGCCCTGGATGGAATGCTCGGTACGTGTTTTAGCACCAGTCAGGTGCTGTCAAGCGTTCCCTGTTGGCTCAGATGGTAAAGAACCTGCCTGCCAATGCAGGAGATGTGAGAGACGCAGGTTCAATCCCTGGGTCGGGAAGATCCCGTGGAGTAGAGCATGGCAACCCACTCCAGTATTCTTGCCTGGAGAATCCCATGGACAGAGGAGCCTGGCGGGCTACAGTCCATAGGGTCGCAAAGAGTCGGACACAACTGAGTGACTAACACTTTCCCATGACGGCACCTGCAAGCGTGCTAAGTCGCTTCACTGTGTCCGACTCTTTGCAACACCATGGACAGTTTGGTACTTTTTACTTTCGTCTCAGCCTGTCTCATGGGGCAGGCACTGCACATACTTGCAGGATGTGTTCAATAACTTAGTAAAGTTGATTTCACTGTTTTCAGTGTTTGCTCTTTGCTGTGATAAACAATATTAGCAGCAATGAACTATAGAAATCCTAGACCACCTAGGGAATTTGGGATGGACATGTACACACTGCTGTATTTAAAATGGATAGCCATCAAGGACCTACTGGGTAGTGCATGGAACTCTGCTCAGTGTTATGTGGCAGCCTGGATGGGAGGGGAGTTTGGGAGAGGATGGATACATGTATATGCATGACTGAGTTCCTTCGCTGTTCACCTGAAACTATCACAACATTGTTAATCGGCTATACCCCGACACAAAATAAAAAGTTAAAAACCATAAAGCAATACGAACAAGTAAAAAAAATACTAAACTACCATTTGTGTTGAGCACCCATTTGCCATCATCCTGTTTGATGTTTCGTATACATTAACCTCTGACCTCACAAGAACTTCAGAAGACAGGTTATGGTGTTATTCCTAGAGGGGTCAAGTCCCGTTGGCCAAGCTCACACAGTTCATAAGTGCCAGACCCAGGAACTGAGCCCTGCTGAGTTTGAATCCCAGGTCAGTGTCTTCTCAGAAGCCCCAGGACCCAGACAGTCCAGTGCAGGTAACCCTGATCATGATCTTTTCCAAGAACCAGTCTTCTGAACTGTGTTCAGACCTTGACAGAATGCCAGGAGGCTGGACTTGCAGCCCCAGGAAGGTCTGTAGCTGGCAGAGTGTCTTCGAGAGCAGCTGGCCCGCTGAGACATCTACCCTGAGGTCCTCGCCCCACTGTGGGGCCGGTCCCGCCTCACATTAAATCCTGTCCACCCCCTCGCACACAGCATTATCGCCATCTGAGGGATGGTTACCGACACTGAGATAAAGGGACACCCTGCCCGCCCTGTGTAAATAGATCCCCGGGACTTCCTGAGGAAATGAGCAGCGCCACAGCCAGTTCTGGATAAAAAGAGGTAATAATACAGAGAATATCATCTTTTCCCAAGCTTCCCCTAACACACCCCAGAGTGCAGTGATGCTTGAAAGAATGCGAAAACTTTGAAAACCGATCAAGCTGCCCTCTTGTTAACACCGTCTTAACGACTTCTGTAGACGAACTTTAGAGGCCTGAGAATGAAAATTACTTAAATAAATAACCTGTGAAGGTTTCATGTGGGCTGGATTCCCAGTCTCATGAGGTTTTCTTTGATGGAATTCAGATGCACTCGCCCATCCTGTGCTGTGCCATCCGCAGAGGTTGGAAGTGGTTTGTGTTGGTTAAACCGAGCTTGGGGTTTTGTTGCTCATTATGCTAATCAGCTTGGCCCCAGCTGAATTGGCATGGTAAGTCGTTCGAACAACACTGGCCTTTTCTGTGCACAAGGTTAAGAACTCCAGGCAGCTGCCACTGCTGTCAAGAAGCCTGAGTCTGATCTCGAGGGTCACTGCCCGCAGCAGCAGAAGACATTCCACAGCGGTGAAGGCTGTGGTGCTGGCAGGATCTGATAAGCACTGGGATTATGTGGCCTGGGGAGAACTTCAGCCAGTCTCACAAATGGAGGTCCTCTTAGCAGATCAGACATTTAAGTTTTCAATCACTTGTATTTGAAGGCAGATACAGAGGTTCTTGGGCTTCCCTACTGGCTCAGATGGTGAAGAATCCACCTGCGGTGCAGGAGACTGGAGTTCGATCCCCGGGCTGGGAAGATCACCCGGAGAAGGGAACACCTACCCGCTCCAGTATTCTGGCCTGCAGAATTCCATGGACAGAGGAGCCTGGCAGGCTGAAGTCCATAGGGTCACGCAGAGTTGGACACGACTAAAGCGACTTAGCACGCACGCTTGCACAAACAGGCCACTGGGATGCGGTTTTGCGTCATAAGTGTTGACAACATAGAGCAGCAGGTATATAGCTGCCTGTCTTGCTGGATTATGTGATACTGATTATAAGACACAAGGCTGAACGACAGAGGCTGACTGATTCCCGTCCAGGGCTGTACTGGCCAACACATTCTGTGTGTTCAGGTCCCACCGATGGGTGTGGCACCCTGCTCAAAGCTGCTGTCCCCTCGGACAGCTCAAAAAATGTGATTCTATAAGCAGACTGGGGGCTCAGTTGGTAAAGAATCTGCCTGCAGTGCAGGAGGCCCCAGTTTGATTCCTGGGTCACAAAGATCCCCTGGAAGTGGGATAGGCTACCCACTTCAGTATTCTTGGGTTTCCCTTGTGGTTCAACTGGTTAAGAATACGTCTGCAATGTGGGAGACCTGGGTTCAATCCCTGGGTTGGGAAGATCCCCTGGACAAGGGAAAGGCTACCTACTCCAGTATTCTGGCCTGGAGACTTCTTTCCATGGACCCCATAGTCCATGGGGTCACAAAGAGTTGGACACGACTGAGCAAATTTCACTTTCACTTTCCATAAGCAGATTATTTTATGGCTTAGAAAACACGTTATTAATCAAACGCTAATGTCTAATGAATTTTTCAGTGCTATTTTATATCATGATATTCAGTCAGAAATGAAGAGACAGAGTTTGGGGGTCCCCCCACCTCTAGCTTTTTTCATTTGGGGATTTCCCCACTCTCTCCAGTGTTCACAGTTTTCAGACTTCGTTTTTTTACTTTTTAAGGACAAAAACACTGCAGGTTTTTCCACATGTGTCCTCACCCACCTGTGTGTTTACTGCTTAGCCCAGGGAAATCATGAAACATGAAATCATAAAAATGATGAAACAGGGAGCTTGGGATTTTTTCCTAGTTCCCCATCTTCCCTCCACCAAGTGAGTGCAAACTCCCACTGGGGTCTGTATGCTTGTGTCCATGCTCCAGTACTTCTTCTGTTATTTGTATGATTTGCAGGCTTAACAATGCCTTTCTGCAGGGAGTGCTATCCAAGAGCAGTCATCATACCCAGAAGCAGAAGACATTCATGATGCTTACATGTTCGTTAGGAGACATAAACAGTGAGCAAACAAGCAAGGTGATTATAGTTCATGGTGATGCTGTGAAAGAAAGAAATGAGATGGATGTGACTTCCTTGGCGGTCCAGTGATAAAAGACTGCACACTTCCGCTGCAGGTTTGATCCCTGCTTGGGGAACTGCCATCTGCAAACTGCGTGCATGCGTGCTGAGCCATTTCGTTCGAATCCCATTCTTTGTGACCCTATGGACTGAAGCTCACCAGGCTCCTCTGTACATAAAGTGAAAGTGAAAGTCGACCAGTCGTGTCTGGACTATACCATCCATGAAATTCTCTAGGCCAGAATACTGGAGTAGGTAGACTTTCCCTTCTCCAGGGGATCTTCCCAACCCAGGGATCAAACCTAGGTCTTGGATTCTTTACCAGCTGAGTCATCAGGGCATGGCATGTCCAGAAAAAAAAAGAAAAGAAACAAAGTGAATGTGACTGAAAAGAACAACTTTAGGAAAGGTTATTAGCCAGATTCTCTGAAAAACTCCCATATGAATCGAGACTGAAAGAACAGAACTTGGTCGTGGAAATGCTTCAGGCAAAGGCAACAGCAGATACAAATCCTTAAAGTAAGAGAGAAAAGATAGTTTGACAGGAACTCAAAAAAGAGAAGGGAAGAAGGGTGTAAGATGAGCTGGAGAGGCCAAGAGGACCGTGGAGGGCCCTGATGGACCTTGCTAAGAAAGTATGAGTTAGACAGAACTCATAATCATGAGTTAGACAGAATTAGGATTCTAGACAGAACTATGATGAGTTGTCAAGGCTGTATATTGTCACCCTGCTTATTTAACTTCTGTGCAGAGTATATCATGCAAAATGCTGGGATGAATGAAGCACAAGCTGGAATCAAGATTGGTGGGAGAAGTATCAGTAACCTCAGATATGCAGATGACACCACCCTTATGGCAGAAAGCGAAGAGCCTCTTGATGAAAGTGAAAGAGAGTGAAAAAGCTGGCTTAAAACTCAACGATCAAAAAATTAAAATCATGGCATCCAGTCCCATCACTTCATGGCAAATAGATGGGGAAACAGTGGAAACACTGACAGACTTTATTTTCTTGGGCTCCAAAATCACTGCAGATGGTGACTGCAGCCATGAAGTTAAAAGACGCTTGCTCCTTGGAAGGAAAGCTATGACCAATTTAGACAGCATGTTAAAAAGCAGAGACATTACTTTGCCGACAAAGGTCCATTTAGTCAAAGCTATGGTTTTTCCAGTGGTCGTGTATGGATGTGAGAGCTGGACCGTAAAGAAAGCTAAGCGCTGAAGAATTGATGCTTTTGAACTGTGGTGTTGGAGAAGACTCTTGAGAGTCCCTTGGACTGCAAGGAGATCCAACCAGTCCATCGTGAAGGAAATCAGTCCTGAATATTCATTGGAAGAACTGATGCTGAAGCTGAAGCTCCAATACTTTGACCACCTGATGCAAAGAGCCGATCATTGGAAAAGACCCTGATGCTGGGAAAGATTGAAGGCAGGAGGAGAAGGGGGCGACAGAGGATGAGATGGTTGGATGGCATCACCAACTCCATGGACATGAGTTTGAGCAAGCTCCAGAAGTTGGTGAGGGACAGGGAAGCCTGGCGTGTTGCAGTCCACAAGGTCGCCCAGAGTCAGGCGTGGCTGAGCAAATGGACTGAACTGATTGCTTTGTCAGGTTTGTTGTTGTTTAGTTGCTAAGTTGTGTTGTCCGACTTTTTGTGACCCCATGGACTGCAGCCTGCCAGGCTCCTCTGTCCATGGGATTTCTCCAGGCAAGAATACTGGAGTGAGTTTTCATTTCCCTCTCCAGGGGATCTTCCCAACCCAGGGTTCAAACCTGCATCTCCTGGCAGGCAGATTCTTTACCACTGAGTCACCTGGGAAGCCTCTTTGTCAGATTAGCCAATCCTTTAAAGTCTTGGCTGGTGGGTAGCCATTCCACGGGACCTGTCAGTAGCATCGTTGGAACAAAAGCCAGAGGCTGGACAGCAGATCCCCACCACCTGTGGGAAGCTGCACTAGACGTACGCTAATATCGACTCTACTTCTAGGGTTCTCTAATATCCTGCAAAGAAAATGGCCCGGCGCTAGAAAAATATCATGGCAATTAAAGCCACGGTTTAAAAAAATGAAAAGCACAAATCTAGAGCATGAAAAGACAGTAGCAGGATGAAGCACTGTAGTCCTTGTAATGAACGATTTTACACGAGTCTGCCGTGCTCTCTGGTGGTGGTGGTTTGGTTGCTCAGTTGTGTCTGACTCTTTGTGACCCGTGGAGGCTAGCCCACCAGGCTCCTCTGTCCATGGGATTTCCCAGGCAAGAGTACTGGAGCGGGTTGCCATTTCCTCCTCCAGGGGATCTTCCTGACCCAGGGGTTGAACCCCGGTCTCCTTTGCTCAGTGGGTCTCCTGCACCGCAGGCAGACTCTTTACCGACTGAGCCAGCAGGAAGCCGTGGTCTCTAGTTTTTAGATTCACTGCGTGGTGGCCACGTGCTGGTGTGTGTCTCTGGGTCTGACTTCTCCGGGCAGCAGTTGAGACTCAGTTGCTCCTTTTTTCCCCGGTCTAGATGACAGCGCTTCTGCTGCCAGCAGCATGGAGGTGACAGACCGCATCGCCTCCCTGGAGCAGCGAGTGCAGATGCAGGAGGACGACATCCAGCTGCTCAAGTCGGCTCTGGCCGATGTGGTTCGGAGGCTGAACATCACCGAGGAGCAGCAGGCCGTGCTCAGCAGGAAAGGACCTACCAAAGGTGGGCGACAGGGGGCTCGGCAGTGGTACATTTTGACTTTTTCTCATTTTGAGTATTCTTTTCTACAAAGTCAAAGTACAGTTAATTTACTGTGTTGTGTTAGTCCCAGGTGTACAACAAAGGACTTCAGTTATATATATCCATGCGCGCATGCTAAATTGCATCAGTTGTGCCTGACTCTCTGCGACCCCATGGACTGTAGCCCGCCAGGCTCCTCTGTCTGTGGGATTCTCCAGGGAAGATTACTAGAGTGGGTCGTCATTTCCTTCTGCAGTGATCTTCCTGACCCAGGGATCAAATCCCCATCCCCTGCGCTGGCAGGCGGGTTCTTTGCCACTAGCACCAGCTGGGAAGAATATACGCATACACGTATCTATTCGTTTTCAGATTCTTCTCTCTTTGTGTGTGCGCTTGTGTCGGACTCTTTGCCACCCCATGAACTGTAGCCTGCCAGGCTCCTCTGTCTATGGAATTTTCCAGGCACAGATACTGGAGCAGGTTGCTATTACTTCCTTCTCCAGGTGATCTTCCCGAACCAGGGCTAGAGCCTGGGTCTCCTGCCTTGGCAGGCAGATTCTGTACGGGTGCCTCACCTGGGAAGCCCTAGGTTGTCACAAAATACTGAGTATAGTTCTCTGACTGTATGTACAGTAGGTCCTTGTTGGTTATCTATTTTATATACAGATGAGATGGTTAGATAGCGTCAGCAGCTCAACGGAAGTGAATCTGAGCAAACTGCAGGAGACAGTGGAGGACAGAGGAGCCTGGTGTGCTGCGGTCCATGGGGTCGCGGAGAGTTGGACACGACTTAGCAACCGAATGACAGCAATAAGTTGTATATGTTAATCCCAACCGCCTAATTTATCCCTCTCCCTCCTTTCCCCTTTAGGAATCATAAGTTTGTTTTCTATGTCTGTGCGTCTATTTCTGTTTTGTAAAGAAGTTCATTTGTATTTGGTTTTGGATTCCACATGTAAGTGATAGCCTGTGGTGTTTGTCTTTCTCCATCTGACTCACTTCACTTAGTATCATCATCCCTGGGCTCGTCCACGTTGCTGCAAGCGGCATGATTTCGTTCTTCTGTACGACTGAGTAATGCTCCACTGTATGCAGTGTGCCGCACCGTCTTTATGCACTCCTCTGCTGATGAACGTCTAGGTTGCTTCACTGTCTTGGCTGTTGTACACAGGGCTGATCTGGACACCAGGGTGTGTGTGTCTTTTTGAATTATGGTTTTCTCTGGACGTATGCCCAGGAGTGGGACTGTAGGATCACATGGTCATT
This sequence comes from Kobus ellipsiprymnus, assembly GCA_006410655.1. Classification (NCBI taxonomy): domain Eukaryota; kingdom Metazoa; phylum Chordata; class Mammalia; order Artiodactyla; family Bovidae; genus Kobus; species Kobus ellipsiprymnus. The sequence goes on along the minus strand of SJYR01000268.1, from coordinate 628,233 downwards.
CACGGCAGATTCTTTCTCCAGGAGATACATTGCTCTCTTAGTATTGACAGAGAACCCAAGCTTAGAACAACACTGAACCAATCGTAGGATTGTTGAAATCATCCCACAAAGTGTGACGGTATCTTTTGCCTGGACATTGGTGAGTTGTAGCCGACGTTAGTGAGTTTTAGCCAACGTTGTAGCCGACGTTGGTCAGTTGTAGCTGACGTTGGTGAGTTTTATAGCCGACCTTGGTGAATTGCAGTAGACACTGGTGACGAGTAACTGACGTTGGTGACTTGTAGCTGACGTTGGTGAATTGTAGCCCAGGCGTGCACAGTTGTAGGTGATCAGTAAACGCCAGTTGAATCCAGGAAGAAGTGTCTACAGTGGACTGGAAAACAGGTTGCTAAGACTCTGAGATAGAGAGAGCTTGTCAAACCAAAACCGAAACCACACCCGATTCCTTGGCCCCTGTGGAGGCTGTGCCACCTGGGTACTTTCAGTGACTCTCATCTCTCTCTCTGCCCTCAGTTTACAATGGTGTCAAGTCCAGCACAGCAAACACTCTTGATCAGGGGCTGAGAGGAGGCAGGCCCCTCCCTAATAAGCTTAGAACCTGAAGCTTATTACTAACTTCCCCTCCTTCTTTGCTCATAAGCTCCTAGTAAGGCAAAAGCTCCTGTTTTGTTTTGTTTTTAATCCCTTTTCTTTTTTCTGGTAGAACATTGCCTATGACAGAATTCTATACCTATAAATAGTGGATTTCTGGCACATCTAAATCACCATTTCATTCCCCAGTGGTGCCTAGGAACAAAATAGAAACCAATATTTGTGTGTTAAGTAACTCTGTAGTGACCCTCTTCTTACAGTTGTAGAAATAAAATGCCTCGTAAAAGCTTCTCTCCTGCTAGTTAGAACCCTGGCAGCTGATTGCAGCCAATATGCGTTACTCATCTTTGGCCAGAACCGCTTCTCCTCATGGCTAACTCTTGAAAACGGAATTCATCTTGGCTGTCAAATTCCTTTGGTTAAGCCGTTTTAAGTCTGCAGCATGTAAATGTCCCTTTAAAATTACCTTTCTTATTTTGTTGGGATTTAGCAAATCATTTCACAGTTACCATCTTTTCCTTGGAGTCGGAAGAGGGTACTATCTTGATGTTGCATCTGTTCGTTTCTTCTCCAGCCTGGATACATTTTCACATGTCTGTGGAAAGCAATCTCTTTTTCCCTGTCCATCAGGGTAATTATCACCAGCTCCATGTGAGATATACATATTGGGAGATGCCTACATTGTGAATAATCCGTTTAAATAATCTTTTTCTCTTAAGTTACAAAGCAATTAGGGTATTTTAAATAGAAACCAGGTTATTCTAGGTATTCTTGACCTACGCAGCTTTCCAAAAATAAATCTGATGACTACTGTATCTTAAAGGGTACATTTGAAGTCGTTGCTTTATATACAACTTCAGGCTTCTAAACTTCTATTTTTAGAAAAGGAGGGGGGAAAAATAAAGGGGCCTGCCCAGAAGTTTTCTTTTCTTGATTAAGAGTAAAGTTTGAGTTTTGGAAACTTCTAACATTTTTTTTTTCATACTTAGATTGGATGTTTCTTTATAGCATTCTTTTCGAAAATGAAAATAAACTGAAGCATGATAAAGTCACACCAAGAAATAAAAAAAGGTCATAAGAGAGCTGGTGAGTGGCAAGGCCTGAATGCAGGGGGCTGTGGTGTTCCCACTTTCATATGCACTTAGAGGATGGTGGGAGAGGAGGGGAGAAGCGGAAGTGATCCCGTCGGAAGCTCCGAGTCGCTGCTTCTCTTTCGAGCTTGCCGTGTTGGCACACCGTGTGCCCCTGACCTGGCGCTGGCACTGCAGGGCTGTGGCTTAGTTGGGGGATACTTAGGCAAGACAGCTTTGAGACAAACCTCCTCTGGGTCTTCGAAGGCCACAGTATTACTGTCACGTGCTGTCCTTTGGGTTTGCCGCCCTCGTACAGACCGGGCACGTGGTGTTCAGATTTTTTAAATATTAAATGACTTTCCCTCCAGGGTGAGTTGCCAGAAGCTTAGGGCTCAGTGTCTTGAGCTTCCAGCACACGGCGTTGAGCTGTTTGCCCAGTGACAGGGATGACTGGGCCGCAGAGAAACAGGCTGCCTGGTCAGACAGGGAGCCATTGGTGTGGCTCAGCTCAAAAGAAGGGCGTGGTGAGTGCCGTGACCGCCCATCAGCCATTCTAAAATGTCAGACCCCAGTGTCCACTCACTGGCCTCAGTCCTGCCAGGGAGACCGTGGATGATAACTCATCCTTTTCATGACAGTGTGTCCTTCACTATCTCCCAGACCTTGTTCAAACTCATGTCCAATTAGTCAGTGATGCCATCCAACCATCTCAGCCTCTGTTGCTCCGTTCTCCTCCCGCCTTCAATCTTCCCCAGCATCAGGGTCTTTTCCAATGATCGGCTCTTTGCATCAGGTGACCAAAATATTGGAGCTTCAGCTTCAACATCAGTCCTTCTGATGAACATTCAGGGTTGATTTCCTTTAGGATTGATGCGTTTGATCTCCTTGCTGTCCAAGGGACTAGGAAGATTTGGGATGTTTTAATTATGCTGCACTTGGGTTATCATAAAGTGGGGAGAAGAGCTTCAAATAATTTCTGGAGGCCGATATTCTTAAAATTCTTGCTAATATGCAAGTTTTTTCAATATTGTGGTTAGACTAGGGGGACAGAATGCAGTGAACAGACGCCGTTATATTGCTATTCTGAGTGTAGATACAGAAAAATGCACGTGAATAAGGGAATTCCTTACTGAATTACAGGTATTGGATAAAAATTGTATAGAAAATACAAAAGCAAAAGTAACCACTAGGCACATAACCAGAAAACTGTGGCACCTCATATGAGGGAAAGCTTTGTAATCTTCAAAGATGCTTCTGTTTTAGGTAACAGCATGGGAGATGTTTGTGTATTATATTAAAAGGCAGAATCAGGATATCAAACTGGATATGTTGTATTTTCCAACTAAACAGACAAAATCTATGCAAAGAAGAGTGAAGTGTACCAAGAGTTATCTTTTTTTTTTTTCCTGAGTGATGGGGTGATGATTTTTATACTAAATGTTCTTTGGTGTACATTCCTTAATAAGCAGAAGGAATTTATGCTTTAAAAATGACTCCTTTCTTACCACCAAAGGTGATCTTCACTGCACAAGGTCAGCAACAGGGCTCAGAGCAAATGTCTGGAGGCTGCAGCTTGCTCATGTGTGTTCTCAAGATAGCAATGTGCTTGGAGTTAAATTCATAATAGACCCATTGTTGACATGCACAACTAATTTCCACTTCAGTTCTAGGGAAGTGTTATGGGATTTTAATGTAAAATGTAGGTTGAGATCTAGTTGTCCCTTGTATGAGAGGATTGTCTGCTTTTTTATATAGTAACCAACAAGAGTTCTTATTTCTCATTTTAAATTTTGCTTGGCAGTTCAGACTGTCGTTTGACAGCTTAACTTTTTAAAAACCTGAATATACCTTCTTCAGGCTTTCCTGTTCTTTATATTCATAGTCCCATTAATCAACAGATCAGAAAGTAAATCACTATAAGCAGAAACCATCTGCTGGAGGCGCGGACAAGCAAGACAGTTCTGTTAATCTGCTGTTGAAAGCAAACTGCAAGTCATCTTTAAGGAGCTTCTGCTATGTTAATGCTGAGCACTGATATTCACTATAATACCTGAGACTACCATTTAGTAATTGGGTAGGTGTTGGCCTTTGCGGTAGGTATTTTGGATATATTAATTCATGTCACTTCTCCACGGCCCTTTGAGGTGGGTATTTAGTTAGTTCAGTCGCTCAGTCGTGTCTGACTCTTTGCGACCCCATGAATCGCAGCACGCCAGGCCTCCCTGTCCGTCACCATCTCCCGGAGTTCACTCAGACTCACGTCCATTGAGTCGGTGATGCCATCCAGCCATCTCATCCTCTGTTGTCCCCTTCTCCTCCTGCCCCCAATCCCTCCCAGCATCAGAGTCTTTTCCAATGAGTCAGCTCTTCGCATGAGGTGGCCAAAGTACTGGAGTTTCAGCTTTAGCATCATTCCTTCCAAAGAAATCCCAGGGTTGATCTCCTTCAAAATGGACTGGTTGGATCTCCTTGCAGTCCAAGGGACCCTCAAGAGTCTTCTCCAACACCACAGTTCAAAAGCATCAATTCTTCGGCGCTCAGCCTTCTTCACAGTCCCACTCTCACATCCATACATGACCACAGGGAAAACCATAGCCTTGACTAGACGGACCTTAGTGGGCAAAGTAATGTCTCTGCTTTTGAATATGCTATCTAGGTTGGTCATAACTTTTCTTCCAAAGAGTAAGTGTCTTTTAATTTCATGGCTGCAATCACCATCTGCAGTGATTTTGGAGCCCAGAGGTGGGTATTAGTGTTCCCATTTTACACATGAGAAGGCAGCCTCTAGGAGACTGGATAATTTGCCCCACACAAATTGTCCATCTGGTTTGGGAAAGTCTGGAACTTGACCCCTGTAGGCCTGACTCCACTTATGTTCTTTCAGTCATCTGTGTTGCTTGGATGTACACGCCTCTTAGCAGTATTATTTAAATTAGCACTATTCAAATCAAACCGAATATTTAAGAAATGAATAACTATGTGACTTGAAATGAGAGTTCTTTTTTCAAGGTTTAGTTTAATTTGCAAAGTATCCCAAATACAATAAATCATATTCAGCATATAATTATGTAAAATATTGTATTATAGTCTTTTATAGTCTATAAATTTTATTAGAGAGGTGTAACTAACAAATTAAAAAATTTTAAGTTCTTTGCAGTGAATGAAATCAATGCATATTTAACTTAGTTCTTCATCCTGGTTGGCCAACATTAGCAGTTTTTCCCTCTCTCTCATCTACTCTGCTTTTCCTTATCTTTCTCCTTACAAATTAGTTAATTACAGAAAATAACTTGTGCTTTCTTTTAGACAGAACGTGCCATAGTTTCTTCCATTTTCCTCTGTAATTGCCTTTGCCAGTTTAAATAGACGTTCATTAGTGATTTGTAGAAAAGACTTATAGATATAGAGGAGGAAATGGCAGCCCACTCCAGTGTTCTCGCCTGAAGAATCCCACAGACATAGGAGCCTGGTGGGCTACAGTCCATGGGACTGCAAAGGGTTGGACACGGCTGAGCGACTGAGAACTTGGTAGATATATTCAGTAGATATATTTCAGAGACTGAGAAAGATTGTTTTTAAACTTTGTATTATGAATACGTTCAAATGCATATAAAAGTAGAAAGAAATGGGCATGTGCCATCCCTGTTTTACAAACAGGCCTTGTGCATACAGCATTTTTATTTCTCCAGTGTATCTTTAGGATAGGTTCCTGGAAGTGGGATTGCTGGATCCAAGGATAAATGCATCTGTAATATTGCTTGGAATTAGTGATAAGGCTTTTACCCAGCACATGAGTAATTATCTACTTTGTCTTACAATTTAGCAAAAGCACGTCACCTTTTCTGATTCCAAATTCCAGATGTTGCACATTTGATAAGTTGTTATTGTTTTTTATTGAGTTGTTAATGTGATGTAAATTAAAAAGGTGACAGATTTCATTTTTGGGGGTCTCCAAAATCTCTGTGGATGATGACTGCAGCCATGAAATTAAAAGATGCTTTCTCCTTGGTCAAGCATAGGAAAGCTATGACTAACCTAGATAGCATATTAAAAAGCAGAGACATCACTTTGCTGACAAAGATCCGTATAGTCAAAGCTGTGGTTTTTCCAGTAGTCATGTACAGATGTGAGAGTTGGACCATAAAGAAAGCTGAGCACGGAAGAATTGATGCTTTTGAACTGTGGTGTTGGAGAAGACTTTTGAGAGTCCCTTGGACTGCAAGGAGATCCAACTAGTTCATCCTAAAGGAAATCAGTCCTGAATATTCATTGGGAGGACTGACGCTGAAGCTGAAATTCCAACACTTTGGTCACCTGATGTGAAGAACCGACTCATTGGAAAAGACGCTGATACTAGGCACAGCTGAGAGCAGGAAGAGACGAGGGCAACAGTGGATGAGATGGTTAGCATCACCTATTCAGTGGACATGAATTTGAGCAAACCCTGGGAGATAGTGGAGGACAGAGGAGCCTGGCGTGCTGCAGTCCATGAGGTTGTTAATAACTTAACAACAACAGTTAAAAGGGTATCTTGATCATAAGATTATAGCAATATCATAATAACAAACATTAGTAGATTTGACTACCTATACTTGAATGTCTGTGTTTACATCAGTTATAGTTTTGAAAATATATTGTCAAAAATAGTATTTCATGAAAGTCTGGGTATTCCAATCCTCCCATTTCGAATGATGAAAACTTTTTCATTTCAAGCATACTTATGACTGCTTTAGACCTGAGATTCTGAATACCTTTGTTAGAGATTTTCAGTTCCCACAGTCTGGAGTCATTTTGTAGGGAAGTTGACTCAAGGGTAGTTTGTGGGGAGTTTATATGAAATAGTACGCACGCAGACAGGTCATAAACACTCTGTATGTGGCTGCCTCTGTTCCCTGCAAGGCCTGTCCACTTCAGCCTGCTGGCTCCTCTCCTTCCCTTCCAGTGGGTTAGTGGATCTAAGAGAACTTACACAGCGTGGTAAAGTCACATAGAAACTCGGGTGTTTCTTTCCTGAACAATCTTCTCACTCTAATGTAGGAATCAGGGTCCTAGATTTCAGAGCAGGAAGAGCTACCCTTCGAGCATTTATGAAGTCTTTCCCGTATGGACTAGGGAAGCAGGTCCCAGGGGGTCTTGCCTGCGGTCACACTGCCAATTTGGGACACTCTGGACATCACGCCCTGGCCCCCGTCTCCCAGACCTGATCTCCCTCTGTCCTCTCCTCCCTCCACCCAACCTCGGCACCAGTAAAAGAGTGACTGTTTGGGCAACGAGAACTGTCTGGGGTCTTCCTCGCCCTCTGCTCGTGTGTGCAGGATACAGAGAGGACATTCACCGGACCTTCGTCCACCTCGGGCAGCTTTGATCGTAACTGAAATCCTGCATTTAGTTCTTCTCACACAGCATCCAGGATACTAGGTTGCACCTTGGTATCCAAACTAGAGCATCTCATCATCTGAGTGCAGCCAAGGGACTGTTTGTCTATGTTTTGCCCCTAAAAACAATTAAATGTATGTGTGTGTATGGGCTCAGTCACGTCTGACTCTTGGCAGTCGCGTGGGCCGCAGCCCCCCAGGCTCCTCTGTCCATGGGATTTCCCAGGCCAGAATATTGGAGTGCGTTTTCATTTCCTACTCCAGGGGATCTTCCCAACCCAGAGATCGAACCGAGGTCTCTTGCGCCTCCTGCATTGGCAGGTGGGTGCTTTACCATTGCATCACCTGGAAATAATTATTTTTAAAAAAGCTTTCCTGAACCAGAAGAATGTCTCATATCTCAGTGTCATGTCGAAGCCAGTGATCCATTTATCTTAACACCCGATGAGCTGGAAATTGTGTTTGAATCTTCCTTCCCTGGTACTATTTCTCTTCTGCAGTTTTCAAGATCGATTGTCTGAAAATGACTCCTTATAGCTGTTCTTGTGTCTTGCCATTCTCATCATCCAGGCCGGTACCTGTTCAGATTGGACATTGGGAAATACTCTTTTCTTCAAAACTTTTCTTTATGGCAGCAACATTTTTTCCTTGAGTGGCTAATCATGTTTAGATATGAAGAAATGAAAGAAATCTCATGTGATGTTCTGTGCAAAATAGGTATTTAGCAAACATACTGGTGTAGTTGTGATGCTATTCAAGAAGTCAGTGGTAACACAGGCCGAGCACAGTATCGACAGGGATGTAGCAGTGATTGGATCTTGTCCAAGTGGGACTCTTTGCAACCTCTTATCACTCCAGCAGTGACCACCGTTTCTTCTCCTTCCTTCTTTCCCCCTCCTCTACACACACATACACACTAAAAAACATAAGTCGCTTAGTTATGTCTGGCTCTTTATGACCCTTTGGATTGTAGCCCATCAGGGACCTCTGTCCATGAAATTCTCCTGGCCAGAGTACCAGAGTGGATTGCCATTTCCTTCTCCAGGGGATCTTCTCGACCCAGGGATCAAACCCAGTCTCCTGCATTGCAGGCAGATTCTTTACCATCTGAGCCACCAGGGAAGCCCCTTTCCTCTCCATAGCCACTGTTTTTCTTTTATGATTTCTCATTACAGCTTTTAACAATTCTGTTTGCTTTTGATGCTACCCTATTATAGTTTAATGTGTGAGGTTTATTATGCCCTCTGAGAAGGCCTGCTGCATGCAATTGATGTTCTTTTTATGGGCTTTTAAAAATCCCATCTCCTTTTGGGGGAAAAGAACAGTACTCAATTATTATGAGACTGAATTTTGAAATTATGACTCAAGGAAAAATTAAAAACAGTGACTCAGAGGGGATCTCCTTGGCAGTCTAGCTGTTGAAATGCTGCACTTCCACTGTGGGGGGTACAGGTCCTATCCGTGGTCAGGGAACTAGGGATCCCGCATGCCTTGTGTCGCAGCCAAAAAGAGTCTGAAAGGGCCACACAAGTCCTTTTCTTGGAAGCGGGATCTTTGTTCTTGAAATTTAGTGCAGTCTGATCAACAGATGCACGGGCAACACCTTCCGCATCAGCATCGTAGCAGATGCTGCCTTCGTGGAGCCTGCGGGTGATGGGGTGGACGGGACTAGACGCGTGAAGGTGGCACAAAGCAGGGGCTGTGGCGGCCCCGGGGGCACCCAGCCTGGCTTGGCGGGCATGTAAGCGTGTGGGAGGCAGGTCCTGGCTTAGATGCTGGAGAGGAGCAGGGGGCCAGCCATCGTCCATCAGCCCCACCACGTCCTTTACCCTCCTCCGTCCAGCTCTCTGCCCCCAGGGACGAGGCTGTACGGATCATACAGCCTCTCGCCCTCGGCTCCAGTGAGGTTTGAGCAGCAATATCCCCAGTGGGGTCTGCAGGGAGGGAGAGTGAGGTCAGAGGCTGCACCCCGCCTCCTTCCAGGCAGGTCCCAGGTGGGCTGTGGCCCCGCCCCCTGGGTGTGGTTGCTGCTCCCCCAGCACCGTCTCTGCTCTTTGGGTCCAGTTACCTGCCAGCCCGTGGCCCCATGGGCACTTGATGGGGCTTGGTGTGGAGTCCAGCCCACTTCCCAAGCACACAGAGAGGGATCTAGGTGGCGCCCCCTCCCAGCACGAATGTCTCACCCTCTCTGCTGCCGCTAAGTCACTTCAGTCATGTCCGACTCTGTGCAACCCCATTAGACGGCAGCCCACCAGGCTCCCTCATCCCTGGGATTCTCCAGGCAAGAACAGTGGAGTGGGCTGCCATTTCCTTCTCCAATGCATGAAAGTGAAAAGTGAAAGGGAAGTTGCTCAGTCACGTCCGACTCTTCGCGACCCCATGGGCTGCAGCCTACCAGGCTCCTCTGTCCATGGGATTCACCCTCTCTAACCGGGTGTAAATGAGACTAGCCCGCTTGAAACAGCAGCCCGTGATCAAGCACTAAATTACGAGATAGAGACTGATGTGCCATGGAGCCGGGGCCACCAGGGAAGGCCGGGCTGGCGAGGAGAGGCCCTCCCCAGCTGGAGATGGACACAGACCAGTGATGCTCCGAGTGCGGTCCCCAGAGCAGCAGCAGCGGCAGGAGCAGCAGCCCCAGCCTGGAGACTGGCTAGAAATGCAGGGTCACAGGCCCCGCCGCAGACCTTGAATGGGGCCCAGCGAGCTGCATTTTAACTCCATGGGATTCTGCTTCACAGAAACAAGCTAGGTGGTGGGAGTGAGGTGGGTTTGCTTGTTGTGGGTAGAGGGAGGGGGCCCAGATAGTGGCGAGCCTGGGCACCTGGTGGGAGAAAAAAAGGTCGGGTGGGGACAGTGAGAAGAGAACAGACTGTGATTTCAGTGCCTTTAGACCAAGAGGTTTTCGCACCCTGTTTTATGACCCTGGATATATTCCAGGGTCTCCTAGTTTATAGTCTATGGGAACTTGAATAGAATTTGTATTTTACTGCTGTGTGAAAATTGTGTAAGTCTTAATTATGTTGAATCGGTTCATGGTGATTTTCACGTCTACTGTCAGTGTTCAGTTGCTCAGTCATGTCGGACTCTTTGTGACCCCATGGACCGCAGCACGCCAGGCTTCCCTGAGCTTCACTATCTCCTGGAGTTTGCGCAAACTCATGTTCATTGAGTCAGTGATGCCATCCAACCATTTCATCCTCGGTTGCCCCCTTTTCCTCCTGCCCTCAATCTTTCCCAGCATTGGGGTCTTTTCCAGTGAGTCAGCTCTTCACATCAAGTGGAGTTTCAGCTTCAGTCCTTCCGATGAATATTCAGGGTGGATTTCCTTTAGGCTTGAGTGGTTTGATCTCCCTGCTGTCCAAGGGGCTCTCAAAAGTCTTCTCCAACACCACAGTTTGAAGACATCAGCTCTTCAGTGCTCAGCCTTCTTTATGGTCCAGTTCACACATCAGGTCTACTAAATTCTTCTACTTATCTGTGTATTCATCCTATTAATTTTTGAGAAGTTGATATTGAAACCCCAGCTAAAAATTCTGACTTATCTACTTAAAAAAATAATTGTAATATATAGCAGAGCTGTGGGCTTCCCTAATAGCTCAGTTGGTAAAGAATTCTCCTGCAGTGCAGGAGACCCCAGTTCAATTCCTGGGTTGAGAAGATCTCCTGGAGAAGGGAAAGGCTACCCACTCCAGTTTTCTGGCCTGGAGAATTCCATGGACTGTATAGTCCATGCGGTCGCAAAGAGTTGAACACAACTGAGTGACTTTCACTTTCATAATGAAACTGTAGGTAACTTTGTTCTGTATTCCAAGTCTCCTGTAAATGTATGGTCATACTTTCATAATTTAAAAAAGAAAGAAAGAAAAAAAAATCTGGTGAAGAGTGAGCTCTGATCCCTGAGATTATAAAAGAGTAAAATGGTGGAGAGCGGCCCAGAGGCGCATGGCCTGGGGGTCGGGGGACAGCGTCCTCTCCTCCCTGCTCCAGGCCTGCGTGTGCAGTGGAGCCGGGCCACACGTGTCGTCCCCACTGGAAGAGATACTGCGTTTCAAGTTGTTGCTACTCTGTCTGAGGTCCGGCACTCGGAGCTGCCCTCATGGTTTCAGCTTTTGCATTTTGGTTGATTCTGATGATCTGTCACGTGGTGCAGCGGGCTATGCGGAGCCATTAGAGACCATCCGTGAGGGATGTTAGGGTTGGGACAAGGAGTTTTAGAGGAGATTTGCTGGGACAGAGCTGCCGAATGCAGTGGGAGACCAGCCCCCGGCTTTAGGGGTTGCGCTGGGGGAGCCTCTGCAGAGAGATGGTGACAGCGGAATGAAGGCCAGGTGCCCAGCACCCTGATACGTGTGCTGCGGTCACTCCCTCGGGCCTCTGTAGCGAATGGCTGCAAACAGAAATGGATTCCCTGACAGTTCTGGAGACCAGATGTCTGCAGTGAGGATTGCTGCGCTGACCTCAGGGTGCTGGCAGAGTTGTTCCTCCTGGGACCTCCGAGGAGGAGCCTGGTCCGTGCATGGCTCCCGCCTTCCGTGGGTGCTGGCCGTCCTCGGCTAGAGGGTGCCTCACTCCAGTCTCTGCCTCCGTGTCACGCGGCGGGCCCCTTCCTTATGCACCTTCGCATCCACTTCTTTGTTTTCCCCCAATTGATCTTATTGAGCTATAGCTGATTTACGGTGTTGTCTTAATCTCTGCTGTAGAGCAAAGCGATTCAGTTCTTTTATAGACTTTCTTTTTCATATATAGATATTTTTTTCATTATGGTTTGTCGCAGGATGTTGAAGACAGTCTCCTGTGCTACGCAGTAGGACCTTGTTGCTTATCCATTCTATACCTGCTGGTTCGCATCTGCTCACCCCAAGCTCCCGTTGCATCCCTCTCCTCCCTCCTTTGGCAACCACGGGGCTGTTCTCAATGTCTGTAGGCCTGTCTCTGTTTTGAAGATAAGTCCATTTGTCTCGTGTTTTAGATTCCTCATCTAAGTGGTATCACATGACGCTTGTCTTTCTCTGTCTGACTTCACTTAGTATGATCATCTCCAGGTCCGTCCATGGTGCTGCAAATGGCATGGTTTCATTCTTTTTTATGGCTGAGTAATATTCCATTGAATGTACATATATACACATGGGCTTCTTATAAGGACATGAGTCATTGGATTTAGGGCCCACCCAAATCCAGTGTGACCTCACCTTAACCAATCATACTGGGGTTTCCCAGGTGGCACGAGTGGTAAAGAATCTTGTGTGTAATGCAGGAGATGTGGGTTTGATCCCTGGCTTGGGAAGATCCCCTGGAATAGGAAATGGCAACCCACTCCAGTATTCTTGCCTGGAGAATCCCAGGGACAGAGGAGCCTGGCGGGCTGCAGTCCAGGGGGTCACAAAAGAGTCAGAGAGAACTGAGAGGTTAAGCCGCAGGGGCGGCAGCAGGGCCTCAAAGCTCCTGTTTCCTAATAAGGTCACATTCTGAGGTTCTGGGTGAACGTGAATCTCATGGAAGACACCACCAGCACAGTAGAACATATATTGTTAAAAAAGACCGACAAAACGGAGACTGAAATGGTAGGTGAAGTAGAGAGAGGAGGTGGAGATGAGGCATGGATGGGGTTTCTTCTGGAGAAGGTTCTGTCCTGGCAGAGAGTGGACATCAGCATGGGAGCAGGCTGTGTGTGAGGGGAGGTTTAGCATCTCTGTTTGGAGCTGTGGTGTTGTCCTTGAGAAATATTCGCTCCACGCACTGGACTAGGTCCCCTGGCTGGAGCAGGTACTCAGAGAATGAGGGGAGAGAGAGAGCTTGGAGGGGGTGGAGAAGGGTGTCCTGCTGTGGCCGGAGGGGTCTGACTGCTCTTTAAACGCTCTTTCACAATTAAAAGAAAAAGAAGGGGCGCCGGCCCTCAGCTTTCGGGACTGAAAAGTTTCAGCGTATTGAAATTTTGGCACTCTAGGCAGTTTTGTCATTGGTAGTATTTTTAAGGGCTACTCTGGGGCAGATTTAACTTGGGGATGAACAAAATAAATTCTGCTAGTACCTTAAAATAAACTTTTAATTTTAAACAGTTTTAGATTTACAGAAAAGTTGCAAACGGACCAAAGTTCCTATATCCCCTGCACCCAGTTTCACCTATTGTTAATATTTTACATTAGGATGTTTGTCACAACTGATGGAACGGTACTGATACATTATTATCAATCAAGGGCATACTTTATCCAGATTTCCTTAGTTTATCCCTTATGTCTTGTTTTGGTCTCGGGATCCCATCTGGGATTATATTTAGTCAGAGTAGCTTCTTAGGCGCCCCTGGACTGACAGTTTCTCAGATTTTCCTCGTTCTTGTTTAGCCTTGACAGTTGTGCAGAGTACTGTCCTTCAATTTGGGTTTGTCTGATGCCTTTTTCCCGATTAGACTCGGGGCGGGTTTAGGGAGAAAGACCGCAGAGACACGGTGATGCTCTCATCGCATCTGCCAGGGGTGTGTCCCGTCTGCGTGACTTGCCGCTGTTGATGTTCACCTCGATTACCTGGCCGAGGTGCGTTTGTCGAGGTTCTCCTCCTTGTCACACCTCCACACTGCGTGGTTTAGGAGGAAGCCAGTGTGCACAGGCCACAATTAAGGGGCAGAGAATATGCCCCACTACCTGAAGGACAAAGTATCCACGTAAATTATTTGGAACTTTTCTGCCTGGGGGTGTGTCCTCCTCATGTGTTTATTCCATCATGTGTTTGTATCAGTGGGAACCTGTGGATGTTTATTTGATAGCTTGGGGTATAATCCAGTATTACATTATTTATTCTGTGGCATAGAGGGTTCCAACTTTGGCTCTTCCCATTGGTTCCTGTGTCCCTTTGCCACGCTCCCCTGACCCCCATCAGTGTGGGTTTTGTGAGCACTTCCTTACTTTCTGGTGCCATAAGATGCTCCAGGCTCACATTGGATAGTCCCTGTCTCAGCCCTAGTTTCGGGCTTTTCCCCAAGGGTCCCTGGTTCCTTTTGTTGTAGAGTGGGATCAGAAACCGAGGCGTGGGCCCTGGGTCTCTCAGCAGGCAGAGCTAGGAAACAGATGTCTATGCAGGCTTACCTGTTGTCACGGACCTGTGTGTCTCTGTCTTTGTTAAGCTAGACGTGAGTTCACACTGCTGCTTCCTCCTCCGCTCCATTCCTCCTCCCCGCTTGCTGGTCTGTCTTCTTCCTCTCCAGTAGCCAGAAGCTGGTTCCCGCCATCCTCTGGGGCATCTACCAGTTGTCCAGTTCTCATGTTCACACATTGTGGTTTCAGAACTGTTAACCATGGCCCCATGGGAAACAAGTTTGCCAGCTGTTATTAGAGCACAGTACTTATGTGCAGTTCCTTTTGGAGTCTTCCAGTCTCTACTCATTTCCAGAATCCCTCTGTTGGCCCCTTTCCTCTCCACCCCCTTCCGTGAGGTTGTATTGTGTATTTCTATTGCGGCTGGGGAGATTCTTTTGTCCCAGTCTGCATTCCATCATGGGGTTCCCCCATCTCCTAATTGAACGTTATTTGCATATATTAGGGCTCACTCTTAATAAAATAATAAAAGGATCTGTCGGTTTTGACAGCTGTGTCGTGTCATACGTCCACCATTACAATATCATACAGAATAGCCTTGCCACCCCGAAGAGCCTCTGTGCTTCACCTGGTCATGCCATCTCCAGTCTCTGGCAACCTCTGATCCGCTTTCTGTCTCTATAGTTTAACTTTTTATAAAGTGTATAGCCTCTCAGACTGGCTCCTTTCACTTGGCAATTTGGATTTAAGATTCATCCACGGTTGCGTGGATTGGTTCATTCCTGTTGTCACTGAATCCTATTCCGTTGCCTGCGTTGACCAGTTTGTTTACCCCTCACCCACTGAAGGACTTCTTGGTTGCTTCCAGTTTTGACAGCTTTATGGCATCACCGACTCAACGGACATGAGTTTGAGCAAACTCCAGGAGATAGTGAAGGACAGGGAAGCCTGGCATGCTGCAGTCCATGGGATCGCAAAGATTTGGACACAACTTATCAACTGAACAGCAACAAATATTAAATGCAGGTTTTGTGTAGGCCTAAGTTTTCAAATCAGTTGGGTAAATACTTGGTGTCCAGAACAATTATTGGATCCTATGGTAAAATTTGGGGCTTCCCAGGTGGCTCAGTAGCAAAGAATCCGCCTGCCAATGCAGGAGACGTGGGTTCGATCCCTGGGTCAGGAAGATCCCCTGGAGAAGGAAATGGCAAACCCACTCCAGTATTCTTGCCTGGGAAGTCTCGTGGACAGAGGAGCCCATGGGGTGGCAAAAGAGTCAGACACCACTTAGCAACTAAGCAACAACCACAGTGGTAAAGTCTGTAAGCCTTAGTTTGGAAAGAAACTGCCAGACTGTCTTCCAAAGTGGGCTGCCCCATTTTGCATTCCCACCAGCTCTGAAGAAGAGCTCCTGTTGCTCTGCCTCCCGGCCAGCAGTTGGTACGTTGTCTGTGTCCTGGACTTTGGCCCTCCTGATAGGTGGAATAGACATATCTCATTATTGTCTCCATTTGCATTTCCCTAATGACAAAAGATGTTGAGCATCTTTTCATATGCTTATTTGCCATCTGTATATATTCTTTGGTGAGGTGTCTGTTCAGATCTTTTGCCCATTTTTTTTAATTGGGCTATTCATTTTCTTTCTGTTGAATTTTAAGAGTTCTTTTCCTATTCTGTATACAATATCATCAGATATGTGACTTGCAAATATTTTCCCCAGTCTAGAAATTGTCTTTTCATCCTCTTAATGATGTCTTTCATAGAGCAAAAAAAAATTTTTTTTCATTTTAATGAGGCCTAAGCTGTTAATTTTTCTTCTCTCATGGATGTGCTTTTGGTGTTATATCTAAAAACTCATCAGCAAACTCAAGGTCACACAGATTTTTCTCCTGTGTTTTCATCTAGAAGTTTTGCGGTTTTACAGGTTACACGTAGGTCCCTCCTGAGTGGTCCCTTCTGAGTGGCTGGGTTTGTTGTTTCAGAGTTGTCTTTGTACCTTTATCGACTCTGCTAGCATTTTGAAACGGACGCCCTTTCTCTTTCTAGCTTAAGTCCCGTAAAGTTCCCTTGAAAAGGGAAAGGTTCTGATTGCCTTTTCTGCTTCTCTTCCAGCAAGACCACTGGTGCAGACCTTGCCTTTAAGAACCACCGTCAACAACGGCACTGTGGTACCAAAGAAACCCAGTGGCTCCCTGCCAGCGCCCCCGGGGGCCAGGAGAGAAACCGCTGTGCCTGCCACAGCCAAAAGGTAGGCACGAGGCGCCTCCGATGAAAGCTGTGGCAACTCAGATGCTGAAATAAGCATTAGTCTTTTGTATGACACTTGAATATTTCTCCTTTGAGTTAAAGCTTGTGAAAGCACAATATTTGGTGTGTTGCCAAAACAGAAACCATGTTGATTTATTATTCTGCTTTTTTTTTCAGATATAATCACAGAGTCTGAAATCTCATTCACTAAAGCCACAGTGTACCATTTTGTGTTATTTTTTAAACTTCACTCTTAATTTAAAAAAAAAAGTGGGAGTATACCCTATACAAAAAATGAAGATGCTGTTCGCAGGTCCCAAGGGCTTGGAATATAGCAAAATTCAGATTGCTGTACTGACCTTAAATTTTTGTCAGTAAAATTTGGATGGTACTTAACAGTGGAGTTTCGGCTGTTGATGTTTGTCAGATAGCGCGTAGGTTGCTCTTAACTTTTATACAGTTTCACTATTGTCATATTAAAATTGTAGATTTTATATGCCAGCCTACTTTTCCAAATTTTTATGCCCTAAAAAACAAAACACCGGTTGGTCGTACGGCACAGAAAGTCTTACAGAAATTCTGCTCCAGTGCGACCTCATGAGCTCGTTCTAAGAACCTGTCGCCTTCATTAGAATGCTGCCTGCTTCGTGGGTGCTGGGGCTTCAGGGTGAGTGTGCCCTGCCATGCGCTGGGGTACCCCGTGGGTTGATGAGAGTAGATTTGAGGCTGCATTGTGACTCAGAATGAAAATGTAGCAGTCCCTTCATATCTTTTAGATACAGAGTGCTTCTTCAGAGACTCTTCCTTGAGCAAATTTGCATGGTGCTTCGTCAGATAGAGCTCTGTGTACTTGTTGTTTGTGAACTCTGAGAAAATTGATTTTGCAGGGCTTTTTAAAATGAAATTCATGGCCTCCTTTCTACCTTTTTATTACTTACTTGAATCATTTATTTACAGTCAACATGAAATGACCTTCTGGATCCTAACCGGCAGTGATAGATACAGACTGTCTTTTATTCATCTGGATGTTGTAAGGCTGACAATTCTTTTTTTTTAAGTTTCAGGTTGCCATCTGTTACCATTTCTTCCTTTATTTTCTTTTTCATTGTGGAAAAAAACCAACAACAACAAAACACACATCGCATTACATTTACCACCTTAGCTATTTTTAATCAGTTCAGTAGCGTCAAGGATATTCTTATTGTTTTACTGCAGATCTCCAGAACTTTTTCATGTTGCAAAACTGAAACTATACCTCTTAAACAGTAAGTCCTCCCCAGAACCCTTGGTGATCATGCTTCTCCTTTCTGTTTCTATGATTTGACAACATCAGATGTTCCGTATGAGTGGGATCACACAGCATCCATCCTTTTGTGGCTGACTTATTTCACTTAACATAATATCCTCAAAGGTCATTCACACTGAAGCTTGTAACAGGATTTCCTTCTTTTTTAAGGCTGCATAACATTCTGTTGTGCGTACATATACCACCTTTTCTTCATCCACTCATGTTGCTGGACATTTGGGTTGCTTCTACCTCTTGGCTATTGGAATAATGCTGCAGTGAATGTGGGTGTACAGATATCTCTCTGAGATCCTGCTTTGAAATCTCTGGGGGTATATACCCCAAAGTGGATTGTTAAATCATTTGGTATTAGGTTGGTGCAAAAGTAATTGCAGTTTTGCTTTGCTGAACTTGGCCATTTGATATGGGAATACATTCTTAAATAAATGTGGTTGTGTTATATATTATTTTAATGAGCATTTCTTGCTTTATGTTTTTTGCTAATGACTTATTACTTGATGTTTATTTTATATTTATTTTAGACTAGGGAAATGATATTAGACAAAAAGCAAATTCAAGCAGTTTTCTTATTCGAGTTCAAAATGGGTCACAAAGTAGTGGAGACAACTCACAGCATCAACACTGCATTTGGCCCGGGAACTGCTAACAAATGTACGGTGCAGTGGTGGTTCGAGAAGTTCCGCAAAGGAGACGAGAGACTTGAAGATGAAGGACACAATGACTGGCCGTCGGAAGCTGACAGTAACCAGTTGAGAGGATCGTCTAAGCTGGTCCTTTTAAAACTACATGAGAAGTTGCCCAAGAACTCAAAGTCGACCATTCCCCAGTCATTTGGCAAATTGGAAAGGTGAAAAAGCTCCATCAGTGAGTGCCTCGTGAGCTGTCCAAAAGTCAAAAAAATCATCATTTTGAAACGTTGTCTTCTCTTCTGCACAACAGCAGACCACTTCTCAGATTGTGACATGCAATGAAAAGTAGATTTTATGCAACAACGGACAATGACCAGCTCGGTGGCTGAACCGAGAAGAAACTCCAAACACTTCCCAAAACCAAACCTGCACCAAAAAAATGTCACAGTCACTGTTTGGTGGTCTGCTGCCCATCTGATCCACTACAGCTTTCTGAGTCCTGGTGAAACCATCATGTCTGAGATCTATGCTCAGCAAATCCATGAGACGCACCGAAAACTGCAGTGGCTGCGGCCAGCATCCATCCAAAGAATGGGCCCAATTCTTTTCCACGACAATGCCCAACCACACGTTACACAACCAGTGCTTCAGAAGTTGAACAAAACGGTCTACAAAGTTTTGCCTCATCTGCCATAGTCACCTGACCTCTCACCAACCGACTACCACTTGTTCAAGCATTTCAGCAACTTTTTGCAGGGAAAACACTTCCACAACCAGCAGGAGGCAGAAAATGCTTTCCAAGAGTTCCTCAAATCCCAAAGCATGGATTTTTACACGGCAGGAATAAACAAACTTATTTCTCATTGGCAAAAATGCGTTGATTGCACTGGTTCCTATTTTGTTTAATAAAGATATGATTGAGCCGAGTTGTAATGATGTAAAATTCACAGTCTGAGACTGCAATTATGTCTGCACCAACTTAATAATTCAGTTTTTAACTTTTTGAGAAACGTCATAATGTTTTCCTTAATGACTACACCATTTTACATTTGAGGAGCTTGGCGGTCTACAATCCGTTGGGGTCACAAACGCCTGACATGATTTAGCAACTAAAACAATGACAACATCTATCTTTATTCCAGTACCGGGCTGTCTTGATTACTGTTACTTTGTAGTATGTTTTGAAATCAGGAAATGTGAGTCCTCCAGTTTTGTTCTCCTTTTTCAGGATTGTTTTGGCCATTTGGATCCCTTGGGATTTCATATGAATTTTAGAATTTTTTTCTACAAATGATGCCATTGGTATTTTGACAGGGATTGCACTGAATCTATAAATCATTTTGGGTAGTATGGACGTTTTAACATATTAAGTCTTCCAATCCCACAGAGGATGACTTACCCTTTCTTTGTATCTTCTTTGATTTTTTTCAGCAGTGTTTAATAGTCTTCTGTCTATAAGTCTTTCAACTTCTTGGTTAAGTTTATTCCTAAGTACTTTGTCCTTTTCGATGCTATCATAAATGGGGCTGTTAATTTCCTTTTTAGATTGGTCATTGTTAGTGGATAGAAATGGAAGTGATTTTTGTGTTTTGTTTTTTGTATTCAGTAACTTTAGTGAAATTGTTTATGAGTTGTAACAGTTTTTTGTGGAATCTTTAGGGTTTTCTACATGTAAAACCATGCCATCTGCAAAGGGAGATAATTTCACTTTCTTTTCTCCAACTTTGGATGCCTTTTACTTCTTTTTCATGTCTAATTGCTCTGGCTTCAACTTCCAGTACTGTGTTCAATAGTAGTGGCGAGAGGGAGTGTCCTTGCCTTATTCCTGGCGTTAGAGGAAACGCCTTCAGTCTCTCACTGTTGAGTACGACACTCACTGTGGCTTCTCATTGTCACTTGTTGATTTTTGCTGTGCTGAGGTAGTTTTCTTCTCTTCCTGTTTGGCTGAGTGTTTTTATTATGAAGGGTGTTCAATTTTGTCAAGTGCTTTTTCTGCATCAGTTGAGATGATGGTGTGATTTTTGTCTCCTTCTGTTAATGGGGTATATTGCATTAATTTTCTTATATTGAATGGTCCTTGCATTCCAGGTGGAATACCCACCTGCTCATGGTGTGTAATCCTTTGAATGTGCTGATAAATTCAGTTTGGTAGTTGTTGCTCACTTGCTGATTCGGGTCCTACTCTTTCGACCCCCTGAACTGCAGCATGCCAGGATTTCCTGTCCTTTGCTGTCTCCTGGAGTTTGTTCAAACTCATGTCTGTTGCACTGGTAATACCATCCCACCATCTCATTTGCTGCCGCCTTCCTCTCCTTCTGCTTCCAGTCTTTCCCAGCATCAGGGTCTTTTCCAATGAGTCAGCTCTTCACATCAGAAGAAAGTATTGGCCATAATTGGAAAGGTGAAAAAGCTCCATCAGTGAGTGCCTCGTGAGCTGTCCAAAAGTCAAAAAAATCATCATTTTGAAACGTTGTCTTCTCTTCTGCACAACAGCAGACCACTTCTCAGATTGTGACATGCAATGAAAAGTAGATTTTATGCAACAACGGACAATGACCAGCTCGGTGGCTGAACCGAGAAGAAACTCCAAACACTTCCCAAAACCAAACCTGCACCAAAAAAATGTCACAGTCACTGTTTGGTGGTCTGCTGCCCATCTGATCCACTACAGCTTTCTGAGTCCTGGTGAAACCATCATGTCTGAGATCTATGCTCAGCAAATCCATGAGACGCACCGAAAACTGCAGTGGCTGCGGCCAGCATCCATCCAAAGAATGGGCCCAATTCTTTTCCACGACAATGCCCAACCACACGTTACACAACCAGTGCTTCAGAAGTTGAACAAAACGGTCTACAAAGTTTTGCCTCATCTGCCATAGTCACCTGACCTCTCACCAACCGACTACCACTTGTTCAAGCATTTCAGCAACTTTTTGCAGGGAAAACACTTCCACAACCAGCAGGAGGCAGAAAATGCTTTCCAAGAGTTCCTCAAATCCCAAAGCATGGATTTTTACACGGCAGGAATAAACAAACTTATTTCTCATTGGCAAAAATGCGTTGATTGCACTGGTTCCTATTTTGTTTAATAAAGATATGATTGAGCCGAGTTGTAATGATGTAAAATTCACAGTCTGAGACTGCAATTATGTCTGCACCAACTTAATAATTCAGTTTTTAACTTTTTGAGAAACGTCATAATGTTTTCCTTAATGACTACACCATTTTACATTTGAGGAGCTTGGCGGTCTACAATCCGTTGGGGTCACAAACGCCTGACATGATTTAGCAACTAAAACAATGACAACATCTATCTTTATTCCAGTACCGGGCTGTCTTGATTACTGTTACTTTGTAGTATGTTTTGAAATCAGGAAATGTGAGTCCTCCAGTTTTGTTCTCCTTTTTCAGGATTGTTTTGGCCATTTGGATCCCTTGGGATTTCATATGAATTTTAGAATTTTTTTCTACAAATGATGCCATTGGTATTTTGACAGGGATTGCACTGAATCTATAAATCATTTTGGGTAGTATGGACGTTTTAACATATTAAGTCTTCCAATCCCACAGAGGATGACTTACCCTTTCTTTGTATCTTCTTTGATTTTTTTCAGCAGTGTTTAATAGTCTTCTGTCTATAAGTCTTTCAACTTCTTGGTTAAGTTTATTCCTAAGTACTTTGTCCTTTTCGATGCTATCATAAATGGGGCTGTTAATTTCCTTTTTAGATTGGTCATTGTTAGTGGATAGAAATGGAAGTGATTTTTGTGTTTTGTTTTTTGTATTCAGTAACTTTAGTGAAATTGTTTATGAGTTGTAACAGTTTTTTGTGGAATCTTTAGGGTTTTCTACATGTAAAACCATGCCATCTGCAAAGGGAGATAATTTCACTTTCTTTTCTCCAACTTTGGATGCCTTTTACTTCTTTTTCATGTCTAATTGCTCTGGCTTCAACTTCCAGTACTGTGTTCAATAGTAGTGGCGAGAGGGAGTGTCCTTGCCTTATTCCTGGCGTTAGAGGAAACGCCTTCAGTCTCTCACTGTTGAGTACGACACTCACTGTGGCTTCTCATTGTCACTTGTTGATTTTTGCTGTGCTGAGGTAGTTTTCTTCTCTTCCTGTTTGGCTGAGTGTTTTTATTATGAAGGGTGTTCAATTTTGTCAAGTGCTTTTTCTGCATCAGTTGAGATGATGGTGTGATTTTTGTCTCCTTCTGTTAATGGGGTATATTGCATTAATTTTCTTATATTGAATGGTCCTTGCATTCCAGGTGGAATACCCACCTGCTCATGGTGTGTAATCCTTTGAATGTGCTGATAAATTCAGTTTGGTAGTTGTTGCTCACTTGCTGATTCGGGTCCTACTCTTTCGACCCCCTGAACTGCAGCATGCCAGGATTTCCTGTCCTTTGCTGTCTCCTGGAGTTTGTTCAAACTCATGTCTGTTGCACTGGTAATACCATCCCACCATCTCATTTGCTGCCGCCTTCCTCTCCTTCTGCTTCCAGTCTTTCCCAGCATCAGGGTCTTTTCCAATGAGTCAGCTCTTCACATCAGAAGAAAGTATTGGCCAAGGTATTGGAGCTTCAGCTTCAGCATCAGTCCTTCCAATGAATATTCAGGGTTGATTTCCTTTAGGATTGACTAGTTTGATCTCCTTGCCGTCCAAGGGACTCTCAAGAGTCTTCTCCAGCACCACGGTTCGAAGGCATTGCTTATTCACAGTAATCTCATAATCCTTTTCATTTCTGTGACATCAGTTATAATATTCTCTTTTGTTTCTAATTTTAGTTATTTCAGTCTTCTCTTTTTTTTTTTCTAGTTTAATGGAGGAGTTAGCACTTTTATTGGTCTTTCAAAAAAATCAACTCTTGGTTTCTTGATTTTTTTCTGTTGTTTTTCTTTTCTCTATTTTGTTTATCTCTGCTATAATCTTTATGTTTACTTTCCCTCTGCTAACTTTTGGTTTTATTGATTGTTGTTTTTTCCTACTTCCTTGAGAAGTAGAAATAAAGCTAATTTGTTGATTTGACATCTCTCTGTGTTTTCACAGCTATGAACTTCTCTGTTAGGACCACTCTCTGCATCCCACGCGTTTTGGAACCTTTTTTGTTTGTTTTCATTTGTCTCCAGATTTTCTAAATCTCGTCTGATTTCGTCTTTAACCCACTGGCTGTTTAAGAGTGGGTTGTTTAATTTCAAGGTTGACTTTTTAAGGTAGCAAATAGTTCATGAAAAATGAGCTTCTTTGTCTTTATTCTTGAAAACTCACTTTTATAATTGATATCTCTTTACGGATTTGGAGTTTAAGTAAAATAAAAAAAGTTTTGGGAGCAAAACATGATAAAAGTAAAATTTGAAATGCAGATAGAATTTCTAGCTTTCAGTTCATTTCCTGAGAGCTTATGTCAAGTATTGCTGCACTTTGTTTTTGTAGAAGCCTCCACGTTTGAGCCAGAGTAACCAGGACTCTGCCGCAGAATCTAATTGATTTGCTTTTGTTCAGTCACTCAGTCGTGTCCAACTCTTTGCAACCCCATGGACTGCAGCACATCAGGCTTCTCTGTCTTCCACTCTCTTCCAGAATTTGCTCAAACTCATGTCCATTGAGTCAGTAATACCATCCCACCATCTCATCCTCTGTCACCTCCTTCTCCTCTTGCCCTTAATCCTTCCCAGCATCAGGGTATTTTTCAGTGAGTTGGCTCTTCGCATCAGTTGGCCAAAGTATTAGAGCTTCAGCTTCAGGATCAGTCCTTCCAATGAATATTCAGAGTTGATTTCCGTTAGGATTGACTGGTGTGAGCCCCTTGCAGTCCAAGGGATGCTCAAGAGGCTTCTCCAGCATCACAGTTTGAAAGCATCAGTTCTTTGGTACTCAGCTTTCTCTGTGGTCCGCCTCTCACATCCATACATGACGACTAGAAAAGCCATAGCTTTGACTGTGGTCAAAGTCAGCAAAGTGATGTCTCTCCTTTTTAATACGCTGTCTACTTTTTCACAGAGACAAAGAGGCACAGTGGCGTTTCAGCCCCTCTTTAAATCAGTGATGACGGCAGAAATCATTTTTGACGATAGTATAATAAAAGCCTACAGAGCACCAAGCTTTTAATGCCATTATCACTAATCCTCAAAACAGCCTTCCAAGGGACATATTATTATCCCTGTTTTGCCAGTGGGTAAACTGAGGCGCAGAGAAGTGAAGTAACTGGTCTGGGATCAAGTGAGTGGAGAGAACATGGGCTTAAACCCGGGTCTGTCTGGCGCCAGAGCTCACACTCTTTTCACTGTGATGGGCTGGTTCTTGCAAAGATTTCCAGGTCAGCGCTTGCATCTCCTTATAAAAAAAAGTGCTCCATATAATTACTGTTTGGAAACCATCCCTCTTGTGTGCCCTTGTGTGGAGGATGCTCGTTAGAAACGGTAATGTTCTGAGAAGCCCCGAGAGTGATGACTGGAGCAGCAGGCAGGGGTGAGGGTGGCTGAGCAGAGATGCCGGCAGCTTGCATCTCTGAGAGACAGACCTGCCCACTGATAAGGGGCCGCAGGCCCTGAACCCCCAGGTCAGGACCCGGGCCTGTGCTGTGAGAGAGGCCTGGGCCCTCTGCTCCTCCAGTATGAAGGTGCTCATGGACAGGGCTCGTTCTCAGCAATATTATCTTGCAAGGAAAGAAGGAAGGGAGGATAACTAGTAACCATCATATTTGGTACGGGCTGCCCCATTGGCTCAGCGGGTAAAGAATCCACCAGCAATGCAGGAGACGCAGGAGACTCGGGTTCGATTCCTGGATCGGGAAGATCCCCTGGAGAAGGAAATGGCTACTTGCTCCAGTATTCTTACCTGGGAAATCCCGTGGACAGAGGAGCCCGATGGGCTACCGTCCAAAGGATCACTGAGCAATAAGCAGGCATACTTTCTATATGTGTGTGTATTAGCACTTTGGAAAGATTTTTTTTATATCAGCCAGTTTTAAGTCTTTATTGAACTTGTTACAACATCGCTTGTGTTGTTTATGTTCTGGCTTTTTGGCCATGAGACATGTGGGATCTTAGTTCCCAGACCCGGGACTGAATCTGCCCCCCTGCGCTGGAAGGTGAAGTCTTAACCACTGGACCACTGGGAAATCCCTGTATATTAGCATTTAGACAATAACCTTCCTCCTACAAATATTCTTAGTCCTCTGTAGACGTTTCAGTTTACAAAAGGAACAGTCATAGTCATTTGATAAGCTGTTGTTTAGCAGTCAGCTAGAAATACGCGGTTCTCTAGATTGTCTGTGACTTGGTTTTCAGCATAGAGCTTAGTGATTCAGTTATTTTGTTTCTTTGCCTTATATGGGCTTCCGTGGATGTGAATTCTCATCCATCTGGAAGTTGGAAACCCAAACAGTGGCGTGTTAACAGTTACTCTGTGGTAAAGTTCCTATAGATCTCTCCTGAGGAGAGAGAGTTTTGAAAACAGAAGCAAGCTGGGCATTCTGACTGTTAGAAGTAAAACAGCCTCCAAGCCATTAAAAATACATGTGCAGTCGTGTTAGAATTTTTCTGTAATCAGAGTTCTAAATTATTCTAAATTAAACGGACTGGGGCATCTGTGGCGTCTGGATGGGTATATGTTTGTTTTCTTTTCTCGGGTTTTTTCAACCTAGTACCGAAGAACAAAATCCCCTTTGGAAATTGTCCAGCACCCAGGGGTTGTGCTTTGTGTTGCCAATTAAGACTTCGATTGGGGGCTTGATTTGGAATCCTTGGGAAAAGCTTTGTTTCCATTAGTCAAAGAAGAAAAAGCAGAGAATCCGGGAAGACGTTGTAGGTCATACCTTGCTCAGTGGGGATGCTGAAGCTGACAATAGAATAACATTCCCACTGGCTCAAAACGGAGACAATCACTCATTCTTTCCACCCCTAAGTAGAGCTTTACAATAGGGCAGAGCTGTGAGAAGAGAGATCAAAAGAACAAAACTGGTGCAAAAAGAGAGCATTATTTTTAAAATGCTCCGCTCCAATTGGAAGATAGTATGGTAAATATCCATGGTTTTCAAACAAACTGCTGACAGTCCTTTGGAAAAGTAGCTGCACTCATTGGCCCCGAAGTCAGCGCCAGGTGCTTAAGGATTTAAATCTGCTTCGAGTTGTTGTTTCATTTTTCTAATATATTTATCATTGAGGTCCACTGAGATGTATATGTTAAATTCATATTCTTAGTCTGATCTCTGCAACAAGATTAGAGATGGGAATATTTTGCTGTTGAACAGAGGAAGATGAACTGGCACCTACCCTCTCATCAGAAAGGATGCGGTTCCCCACTCTGGGCTCAGGTTGTGAAATGTTAGTCGGCCAGCCTTGTCTGACTCTTTGCGACCCCATGGACTGTAGCCCTCCGGCTTCCTCTGTCCATGGAATTTTACAGATGAGAATACTGGAGCGGGTAGCCATTCCCTTCTCCAGGGGATCTTCCCAACCCAGGGATCAAACTCAGGTCTCCTGCATTGCAGGCGGATTCTTCACCATCTGAGCCTCCAAGGAAGCCCCCTAGGCTCAGGTAGTTGACTTCATATGATAGAGAAAAAAAAAACCAACTTATTTTCATATGTCAAATTCTCTAAGACCACCAGCCTTCTTAGAAAATACCTTTTTTGTTATTGTTGTTACAGTGATGTCTTTACCCTTGCTTAATTACTGAAGTGTGTGACCTCAGTCTGTCACAGTTACCTCAACCTTGCAGGACAAAGGCCAGGTTAGTTCTGGCCCCTGTTGATTTGCCAGTGCTCACACAGCGCCCAGTATAAGTTGAGTTCAAGTATTTGTCGAGCGTGTGCCCAGTTGTCTCCAACTCTCTATGACCCCATGGACTGTAGCCCACCAGGCTCCTCTGTCAAAGGGATTCTCCAGACAAGAATACTGGAGTGGTTGCCATTTCCTGCCTGCATTTGTCAAGTAGATAATTCTTCTAATCTAGTGTTAATCACTCCAGCTGTCATGACAGATGACCTCATTAGAAAATCTCTGGTCACGCGTACAAGCTTCCCTTTAAGATTCATTTTTTTTTCTCAATTGTAAAAGTTTGGGATCTTTTCCCCATGATTTTGGAAAGCCAATTCTTGGTTCCAGATCGCATAATGAACGAAAGACATCAGTCCTGGTAGCTTATTACACTTAGAGTTACTATCTAACCTTGGGAAGAAAGATGGCCATTTTTCCTCCGCTCTTCATTTGCAGAGATCCAGTTTTAAATCTGAAATTTAGTTTAAGTCGGCAAAAGCCATTGAATGCAACTGCAGTGTAGTGTAAAGAACGATTACGTTTTCAGAACTTAGAACGTATGGAGTTTGGGAGTGGGGGCCGAAAGCAGAAGAGAAAAGAAGAAATGATGGTATTATTAGTGCATTTCTACACCAGACGTACCTGCCTTAAGCACTAAATATGTGTGATTATACATTCTCTCCCAAGCTAGGACTTCTACCACTTTGCAAATAAAGAGCGTGGTTTTCCCCTTGCTGTCCTGAGGGAACATAACTTCTTTGGTTACTCCCCGCTGGTGATTGCAGGAGGCTCCTCAGAGTGTATACAGCATTAACTCCTTCTGACCGCCCTTGTTCCTGCAAGTGTCTTGTCTTCAAGCTCTGTTTTCTGTCCTTGGCTTTGAGTCCTAGTAAGTCCTCTTTAATTCATAAGAGCCCTTGGCTCTCAAAAGGAAGTTTCTTGTTCTTGAGTAGACAACAATAGTAGATTAAGAAAGAAGAAAGATTAACATGTTAATGCAAACGTGCAAATAACAAATACCTTGAAAGGGTTGTGATGGGTTATACCCAAGTCTATATATGCAGACCAAAACATCTTCCTGTTTTAATGCACAGTGTGTTCTGTAATTTATTGACGTTTACCAAAATAATTTTCCATGCTTTTATTACCACACTCATGTTTATTCTGCTTTGTTTCCATGCCTCTCGTACATAGATTAAACAGGTCTCTGAGCCTTCTCAGTGCTTACACACTGAACAGACCAACAGCCGGGTGAGGGGTACTTAGATTTCCAGTGTAGCCCTCGCTGATGCTGCTTGCTGGTTTCACCTGCCTTCTAGTGTGGTCGCTTAGAGGGTCTTACCTGATGCCTGCCATTGCTCAAGTCTTAAATCACGTAGCTGTTATTACTTACTGACCTTTGGTGGATTTTTTTAACTTGTTGTTTTATATTGTAATACAGCCAGTGAACAGTGCTGTAATAGTTTCGAGTGGACAGCAAAGGAACTCAGCCGTACGTATGCATGCGTCCGTTCCCTGCCAACCTGTATTGGATTTTAGACACTCAGCACCTCTGTTCAGCAGGTCCTCAGACTCCTGTGTTCAGTGTTTCATAACGTGCAGGCGGTCTCTGTTTATTTTTGGCCTCGCCATGTGGCTTACAGGATCTTAATTCTCTGAGCAGAGATTGAACCCGGGCCCTTGGCAGTGAAAACTCGGGGCCCTAACTACTGGGTCATCAGAGAGTTGCCTAGGTGTTGTTAACTAAGAGATTCAGTGGAGAGCTAGGAGTCAAGTGAGCTCAGCCGTTTGACTTTATACCCTGACGCTATCCCCCCACCTGTTGTTGTTCACCGGCTCAGTCACACCTCTTTGCAACTCCAAGAACTGCAGCACACCAGGCTTCCCTGTCTTTCACTGTCTCCCAGAGTCTGCTCAAACATATATTCATTGAGTCAATGATATCATCCAACCATCTCATCCTCTGTTGTCCCCTTCTCTTCCTGCCCTCAGTCTTTCCCAGCATCAGGGTCTTTCCAGTAAGTCAGCTCTTTGCATCAGATGGCTAAAGTATTGGAGCTTCAACTTCAGCATCAGTCCTTCCAATGAATATTCAGGGTTGATTACCTTTAGGATTGACTGGTTTGATCTCCTTGCTGTTCAAGGGACTCTCAAGAGTCTTCTCCTACACCACAATTCTAAAGCATCAATTCCTCGGCACTCAACTTTCTTTATGGTCCAGCTCTCACGCCCATACATGACAACTGAAAAAACCATAGCTTTGACTATATGGATGTTTGGCGGCAAAGTGATGTCTCTGCTTTTTAATATGCTGTCTAGGTGTGTCGTAGCTTTTCTTCCAAGGAGCAAACATCTTTTAATTTCATGGCTGCAGTCACTGTCTGCAGTGGTCTTGGAGCCCAGGAAAATAAAGTCTGTAGAATAGGAATGATGATACATTCACTGGGGATTTGAGGTTTAAATTCAATGATGCGTATGAAATGCAAAACTCTTCATAGATGTGAACTGTTGCTGCCCACGGTTTCATCATTGATCTCCCCTCTTAACTCTTCCAGGAGCTAGGTTGAGTGCTAATTATTAGCAAATCGGCTAACGTTTGTTATCACTGATTAACAGTCACGGTGTTTCAGCTCTTTAAGGGTGCTTTACACAAGCTTTCAAATTGCCATGAACTTGCCCTGAACTCCCACAAGGACGCCACAGAGGTGACGCTGGAGGCTGCCAGCTGCCAAGGCGGGGTGCCTGAGAGCCTCATGTCAGATGCTCAGCAGAGAGCACTCTCGAGACGTGAACTCGGTGTTTATCGTCACTGGAAGATCTTGAACTTGAGCACAAAGCCTTCTGTAATTTTTAGACTTCAGTCCTAAATTTCAGAAGTGTAATGCTCTCCCAAGAGCTGTAATTTCCTTGTCCTCAAATTGAGTGTTCTAAAAATTCACATTTTGCTCTTAAGGCACAGCCGTGTGGATCCCAGCTGTGAGATCCCGGTGCTGTCAATTCAGAGTTTCCTCGGTGACCGAAGAGCCTACGCAGAAAGTGTCTTCCAGTCATTGCGATTATGCTCATCTCATTTATGTTCGCTCACTCAGAGAATGAGATGTTTTTTTCAAAAACCAATACACCCTACAGTTTTAAAAAAAACATGCTAAGAGCTTCTTTACTGACTGGTTGGACATGACAGAGGAAGAAGGACTGAAATTGGCCAGAAGGAAGGCAGAGATGAGAAGGAAAAGGGAATGAAGGGAAGACAGCAGGGGCATCCCATGTGCAAAGCTCGTGCACGTTCTCTGCTATTTCACTGTGAGAAAGGAGGGCACGTCCAGCCCAGCAGCAGTAGCCTCGGGCTCCTGGGCTCCTGTCTCCTCCTGATGGGACTTCGTGCACCCTCTCCTGGCTCTGTGCTCACTGGAGCCTCTGAGGCCCCATCATCAAGGTCCCTTCCTCTACCCACAGCCCCAGCACCTTAACCATCCTCCCTGGGTTCTTGCTCCTCTGGTCTCTCCAGGCTTCTCTGCCTCCTGAGATTCCCACGGCAGTTCTTCAGCCCACCTCGTCTGCCTCGTTTCTCTTTCCCAAGAGGCAAAGGTTCTCATTTTCATCTCCTCTCCTTCCCGGCATGCAGATCCCCTCTGCGTCCGTCCGTGGTTCAGTAACCCCGCCGACATTGGTGTCCTGAGCCCCCTCCTGGGTTGCAGACTTAGGTTCTCGCCCAGCTGCACCTTGCCTCTCTGCATCCACACCAGGCCTCCCCACACACGCAGTCCTGCCAGGGAGCAGCACCTCCATTCACCCTTTGTTCTTCTCACGGAGCAGGTGCTAAATGATGGCATCTCCCTGTGACCCTTTGTCAGCGTGACTCTCCCATGTATTGTTTCATATATTTCATCCTTTCATTTAATAAATATTTATCAAGCTTCTCTACTAGACTCTGCAAAGAATGCAAGAATGATAAATGAGATGAGATCTCAGGAAACACATGACCTAATGATGAAGATTAAAAAAAACTTTACAGGTTGTCTGTAGCACGCATCCAGGCTCCAAGAGCAGACCATCAAGCTACAGCCCCCGCCCTGGGCTAACTGGCCCCTCACCCCTGTGGGTTCCTGTGCAGGGGGTGTCCCTTTTCCTAGGACAGGCTCGTGCCTATTGCGTAACTGCAGCATATCCAAGGCACTGATTTTCTCCCTCCGAGAAATTCACAGTCTTCAGGAAGTCTTCCCTAGACATCCTGCAGCAGTCTTCCAACTACTCTAGGCCCTCTGGTTACACAGAAGGCAGTAAGCACTTGCATGGGACCCCCTCTAAACAAGGCAATCCCACAGAGAGTGGATCGTGTTTGTCCCGCGTGTGCCTTTAGGCCAGAGTTCTTCAATAGCAGCACTGCTGACCGTTGGGTCTGGACCGTCTTTGTCATAGTGCTCTCCTGGGCTTTAGAAGGGTGTTTGGGCCTTCCCAGGTAGCACTAGAGGTAAAGAACCAACCTGCCAATGCAAGGGACATGCATTCAATCCCGGGGTCGGGAAGATCCCCTGGAGGAGGGCACGGCAGCTCTCTCTAAGTGGGTTAGTATTCTTGCCTGGAGAATCCCATAGACAGGAGCCTGGCAGGCTGCAGTCCATGGGGTCTCAGAATCAGACACGACCGAAGTGACTTAGCTGTAGCAGTGGCTGCTGCTACCCCCATTAGATCCCTGGCGTCTACCCATTAGATGTAGCAGCTCTCCCTGCTCCCCCGGTTGTAACAAGCCAAAGTGTCCCTGGGGGGCAGAGTCACCCCTGGGTGAGCACCACTGGTCTAGACTGAAGCCTACGCAAGGGCGGGGTCACCTCCCACTAAGGCCGTCGTATTCATGGTACTAATACTCATGGTATTATTGGAGTTGGTACTTTCAACTTCCCCAATGACCTTGAACTTCACTAACTGTTACAAAGGCAATGAGTAGAAGCATAGATCTCAAGTGACATTCTGAAAACATTTTTGATCTCTGTAGTAAGGAAATTAGAACCAGTCTATCTTTTGAATATCCACATGGAAATAGGATGTTCTGTGTATATGTTTTCGTATTCAGCAGCAGGACAAAACCACTCCGGGAAAGATTTCTCTGTCGTTTCACTGTCATTTCCTTCGCACTTTCAGTACCATCAAGAGGACCAGCTCTTCGGAACGGGTGTCTCCTGGCGGTCGAAGGGAAAGCTATGGGGATTCCAAAGGAAACCGGAACCGCACGGGATCCACCAGCAGTTCTTCGAGTGGCAAAAAGAACAGTGAAAGGTAAGGGGCGTCTTCCCGTCGGTTCCTGCCGTTCCGATGTCATGTGACCTCTCTTCCCCAGCGGTGCATCCGAAGGTCCCTAACGTGCACATAAGCGAGGAGCCCTCGTGGCACGTGCACCTTCTCCGGACGTCACCATGGGCTCGGCTGACAGCTCCTGGTCACAGCTCACCCCAGTTACCAGCCAGGTGGAAAACTGTGACTTCGACTCCCTATGCATGCAGAAGGCGTTCTGGCTTAGTACCGGCTCCGTGGAATTTGGGATGCTTCTGAACTGATAAAGTGTGGGACACTTTATATTTCTAATACTCTCAGCTGCCCTTTCTTTTTTTTTTCCTGCACTGGGTCTTCCTTGTTGTGCACGGGCTTTCTCTAGCTGTGGAACACGGTCTCTAGAGCACAAGGGCTCAGCCGTCACAGCATACAGGCTTAGCTGCCTAGTGGCATTAAACCTGTGTCCCCTGCATTGAACCAGGGATCAAACCCGTGTCCCCTGCATTGGAGGGTGGATTCTTACCCACTGGACCACCAGGAAAGTCCCTCTCAGCTGCCATTTTAAAGTTAACTTTAGTGGCTTAAGCTTGTCAGCAGTATTTTCTATGACAGACAGGGTAAAAAGTTGTAACTGCGTGATTTGTCAGAAATTATTTTTAATATTGAGCTAACACCAGAAATAGGAACCACTTTCTTTCTGGTTTCATGAGTCTTTTTCTTTGAGATTGTTTTATAATGGATTATGATAACTCCCTGTTAAATTAATAGTAACGTTATTAGTGAGAGCTAACTTGGGGCATTTTAACAGCTTGTTTTACGTCTAAGAATGTATTGTGTATATGAGGACAGTTTCTCTGTATATATCTACTCAACATACTTTATTCTCTCTTTTTAAACATCATGCTTTAAATTTTATTCTCTGTTGAGCAAAGCTTAGGAAGGAATTTCAGCTTCACAGGCTAACCATGTTTTGTTGTCTTTTTTCCAAATGTTCATGTAAGGAGAAGGCTTAGTCATAAAGCGGTGGACTCCAACCCACAGGCTGTAAAAGTTCCAAGTTTGTAAGTCCACTCTGATTCAGTCCTATAAAAGAGGCTTAAGCTCTTTTTTGGTTTTATTCCTAAAAGACATGCTTTGTATACAGAGATCACAAGCACCTCTCACATCTCTCTCAGGTCAAATCCTCAGCCAATTAACAATCTCAAAACCACTGACATGGGGCTGTTGTCTAATTTAGACCATTAGGACTTCTTATCAGAA
The DNA here is from genome assembly GCA_006410655.1 of Kobus ellipsiprymnus. NCBI lineage: Eukaryota > Metazoa > Chordata > Mammalia > Artiodactyla > Bovidae > Kobus > Kobus ellipsiprymnus. Next base: position 594,696 of record SJYR01000268.1, on the reverse strand, counting down.
GATTATGCTAATTGGGTGATAATACCTTGGAAATAAGGCCAAGTGGTTACCACAGCAGGAGAGTGTAAGTGGGAGACGCAGGGTGGCCTTTAGGCTTCTCTGAATTTAGGGTAAGCTTGGAAGTTGACCTGAGATGTCGAGATCTAGGCAGTCCTTAAAAACTTGGCTCCTTCTCTGCACATCTGATTCGTATTAAGAATTTCCAGAAAGAATCCGCATTGTGCAAACCCCAGATCTGCTGTATCTTTTAAGTCCTATGTCTTTGCTCAGTGTGCTGGGTAAATATTTCCATGAAAGATATTTACAAAGGGTGTTGTTTTCTTTTTTTTAATGCCAGGAAATTTTGATTTGGAAATGAAGGACTGGGAAAATTTACTAATCATTTTCTAAAAATAATTCAGGCAACTGAACATGGCCATTTAAACGTTAAGTCCTTTGTCTTGTTAGATCCCAAGAATAGTTGAGACCCATGTAGTGCTGGACTCTTGAAAGTCATTTGGACTGCAGAGGAGATCCAACCAGTTAATCCTAAAGGAAATCAACCCTAAATATTCACTGGAAGGACTGATGTTCAAACTGAAGCTCCAGTACGTTGGCCACCTGATTCAAAGGGCCAACTCATTGGAAAAGACCCTGCTGCTGGGAAAGATGGAGGGCGGGAGGAGAAGGGGACAGCAGAGGATGAGATGGTAAGATAGCCTCACTGACTGAATGGACATGAATCTGAGCAAACTCTGGGAGAGAGTGAAGGACAGGTATGCTATAGTCCAGGGGGTCACAAAGAGTCAGACACAACTTAGCAACGCAACAACAGCAACACCACGTGTAGTGCTGAACTGGCTGCGTTGCACCTAAGGAGTTTCAGAGAGAAAGTTCCTGCCTCTGTGGGTCATTGGTGGTACTGGCAGCCGCCTCTAGGGACCCATGGAAATGATGGCAGCGGTAACTCAGAAGGAAGAAGCAGCTAGAAGCAGAAGAGGGGAAGGTCAAGCCGGTGCCTCCGTCACTGCCTGTCCACTTCCCTTCATCCTTCCGTTCATTCCCCATCAAGAGCCCCTCTCTTGCGTTGCCTGGAACTTGTACCAAACCAGAGCCGGAGTGTTACGGATCAATGCCCAGTCTCCAGGGCTTAAAGCAGGCAAAGAAAGGGATGGAAAGGTGCAATTCCGCTTTTAAACATTATGGTCCTCAGTAGTCTAAGACAGCACGACCTCTTCCGCATCACACACAGATATTTGTCCACAGTCTTACCTTTTAACCCATTTCCATGTGAGATTACTATACATAGCAAGATGTGATGGAAAGGACACAGGTTCTGGAGTAGAAGAAAGATCTGGGTGTGTAAACAAACTTGGCCACTTCCTTCTCTGAGCGTCAGCTCTTCCCCCTCTTTGAATGAAGGATTTTATATCTTAATGCCCTTGAATCTTGTCAGAGAGCTAACTGGTAAGAAAACAGGCAGCATAGCACTTGGCACTCAGTCATGGCAGCTGTTGTAAATCAAGACCTGTTAGGAGTAAATACAGTTCATGAGGCTTTCCAAAATTCTGAACTTGATTTTCCTCGATTGTAGGATGAAGGTGGTGGGTGACGTCTGAAGTCGTTCGTCTTTATTCAGCCTAACACATACTAACTTACATCCACTGGACACTGTTATGAGTACAACCTGGATTTTGGCAAATTCTAATGCTGAGGAGACATAAAGTATTATACAGTTGCCCCAGGAAGTCCAAGGGCTGTTGGTTCCAGGACCCCACCCCCACTCCCATCCCAAAAGCCACGGATGCTCAAGCCCTTCAGTTAGTGGTTCTGCATCCAGATTCAGCCAGCCATGGGTTCTTATGCTTGTGTTTGATTCCTTGGATGCAGATACAGAGGACTGACCATATATTCTCATGGTTGTTAATGTCACATCAGAACGAACTGGTGTTCAGGCGCTGAAACCCCCAGGAAAGCTCCTCAGAACATGAGTGAGGGTGACCTTAGAGCTGTGACTTTGGGTCTGTCCTGATTCACAGAAGCAGCAAGTCATTCACCCCAGGCAGTGCTTGAACTTGTATCAGCCCCAAACCATTTGCTGTAAAGCTCACAGCTGCTACACACCATCTGCAAAGCTGTCTTAGCACATCTGGCACTTTCGTGAAAATGAGAAAGAGGCTCCTTTCAGCATTTTTGTGTCTCTGTAACAATAATCACAACAAATATAAAGCCATTTCCTACCAATTGTATAGATTACTGTCAAACATAAAGTGTTTTGAGGTCCTAAACACTGACATTTTCTAAGATACATTAAGTTATTGAATAATCATCATGTTTTATGTTCAAAGCAACTGTTCTTCCTGAAAGTTTCAGTCCTCTTGCTCATGTATCTCATTTTCTTTGGAAACGGTCACGGGAGTCAACAGTCTCTCTTGTGGCACTTTAGACTTTTATCTTAGAATAGTTAACATTTTAAAATATTTCCCTTGCAGTGAGCCACAGAATTTTAACAGCACTTATTAATCTTTGCACTGACACAATTTTCATAAGAACAAGAGCAATATACAGCAATGTAATAGTTACCTCATGTATTATTGATGGTAAATTGTGAATATTAAGAATTATTTATATAGTGATTTGTGTCATAATGAGGTACTTATTAAATTTAAATAGGGACTTGATAGTAACATTCTGATAAACAACCCGTACTATCTAATGTAGCCAGTAGCCTAATCCAAGAAAGGGGTTTTGTTAAGTGTCTCATATCAGACAGAAAAACAGCTACTGTTTAGAATGTACAGTTAATGTTACCAGACTGATAAAATGTTTCAGTTATCCAGCTGGTTCCCCCATTGTCATTTTGAAGGGAATAAGACAGATCAACTTTGTAAGCAAGATGCTTGGTTTGCATCAAAGAGTTGTTGCAGTGTGAGCTGATTTTGTCCAGGTAAGAAATGTGTCAGCCATCTGCTGGGACCCTTGTTGTAACACAAGCTGCCGCTCTTTGGAGTCAACAAACATGACAAAAACTTCAAAACTGTGAAGATGCCGCCACATGGAGACTTGCCCTTGCACGCCCTTTAGTGTTGTGCAGCCGGCTGCTTTGTCCAGGCTGCGAGGTCCAGAGCCGTGAGCGGGACGCTCAGCTCCATCCTTCTTGAAACTTCAGCCTCCAGTGAGGAAGGCTCTTTTTCTTTTTACTGAAGTATAGTTGGTTTACAATGCTGTGTTAGTTTCCACTGCACAGCAAAGTAATTCCGTTATATATGTATGTAGACGATGCCCACTCTAAAGGCAGAAAATGAAGACGAACTAAAGAGCCTCTAGGTGACAGTGAAAGAGGAAAGTAAAAAAGCTGGCTTGAAATTCAACATTTAAAAAAAAAAGTAAGATCGTGGCATCCAGTTCCATCACTTCATGGCAAATTAAAAATGTGGAAACAGTGACAGATGTTATTTTCCTGGGCTCCAAACTCACTGTGCACGGTGACCGCAGCCACGAAATGAAAAGGTGCTTGTTCCTGGGAAGGAAAGCTAATGTTTTAAAAAGCAGAGACATCACTGCCGCCAAACATCCGTATGGTCAAAGCTATATGGTTTTTCCAGTAGTAATGCATGGATGTGAGAGTTGGACCATAAAGAAAGCTGACTGCTGAAGAACTGATGCTTGCAAACGGTGGTGCTGGAGAAGACTCTTGAGCGTCCCTTGGCCAGCAAGGAAGTCAAACCTGTCAATCCTAAAGGAAATCAACCCTAAATATTCTTCGGAAGGACCTTTGGTGAAGCCGAAGCTCCATTACTTTGGCCACCTGATGGGAAGAGCCAACTCATTGGAAAAGACCCTGAAGCTGGAAAGACTGAAGACAAAAGAACAAGGGGGTGGCAGAAGATGAGATAGAGAGCATCACTGACTCAATGGACATTGATTCGAGCAAACTGCTGGAGATAGTGGAGGATAGAGGAGCCTGGCATGCTGCAGTCCATGGGGTCACAACGGGGCAGACACGACTTAGTGAAGGAACAACAAATATATAAGTATAATAATGCATATATTCTTTTCCATTATGGTTCATTACAGGATTTATTACTATTGAATAATAATTCCCTGTGCTATACAGTAGGTCCCTGTTGGTTATCCATTCCATGTTTCATAGTTTGTATCTGCTGATTGCAAACTCTCAGTCTATCCCTCCCCTGCCCTCTGCCCCTTGGCAGCCACAAGTCTGTTCTGTATGTCTGTGAGTCTGTGTCTCATTCATGGATAAGTTCAATTGGTATCATATTTTAGCTTCCACATATAAGTGATGTCATTTGTCTTTGTCTGACTTTCTTCACTTAGTGTGGTCATCTCTAGGTCCATCCGTATTGCTGCAAATGGCATGATTTCTTTCTTTTTTATGACCAAGTAGTAAGGGCAACCCACTCCAGTGTTCTTGCCTGGAGAATCCCAGGGATGGGGGAGCCTGGTGGGCTGCCGTCTCTGGGGTCGCACAGAGTCGGACACGACTGAAGCGACTCAGCAGCAGCAGCAGCAGTGTTCCATTGTGTGTACACACATGCACGAACACGCCTTCTTTAGCCATTCATCTGCTGATGGACATTTAGGTTGCTTCCATGTCTTGCTGCTGTGAATACGGGGGTGCGTTATCCTTTTGAATTGCACTTCTGTCCGAATATATGCCCAGGAGGGGACTGCTGGGTCATGTAACAGCTCTCTTTTAGTTCTTTAAGGAACCTCCATGCTGTTCTCCATGGTGGCTCCACAGTTTACATTCCCACTGGCAGTGCAGGAGGGTCCCCTTTTCTCCATACTAGCGGAGACAGTCTTTTTGGATGACACCTGGAGGTCCTTGTTGTTGTTCAATCGCTCAGTCGTGTCCAACTCTTTGTGACCCCATGGATTGCAGCATGCCAGGCTTCCCTGTCCTTCACCATCTTCCAGAGCTTGCTCAAACTCATGTCCATTGAGTCGGTGATGCCATCCAACCATCTCATCCTCTGTCACCCCTTCTCTTCCTGCCCTTAGTCTTTCCTAGCATCATGGTATTCTCCAACGAGTCGGCTCTTTGCATCAGGTGGCCAAAGTAATGGAGCTTCAACTTCAGCATCAGTCCTTCCAATGAATATTCAGGGTTGATTACCTTTAGGATTGACTGGTTTGATCTCCTTGCTGTTTAAGGGACTCTCAAGAGTCTTCTCCAACACCACAATTCTAAAGCATCAATTCCTCGGCACTCAACTTTCTTTATGGTCCAACTCTCACATCCATACGTGACTACTGGAAAAGCCATAGCTTTGACTGTATGGGTGTTTGGCGGCAAAGTGATGTCTCTGCTTTTGAATTCACTGTCTAGGTTTGTCATAGCTTTTCTTCCAATAAACAAGCATCTTTTAATTTCATGGCTGCAGTCACTGTCTGCACTGATTTTGGAGCCCAAGAAAATGAAGTCTATCAGAGGTCCTTAAGGCTCAGCCTTGCTTTGGTTTTCCTTGAGCATCACTGATGATGGGATCTAACTCTTAATCTCCGGCCTGGGTTCAAGTCCTTCATCCACTGGCACTCACCCTCTCTTGTGCCCTGCTATCCACATCTGCCAACACTGACTCCCACATCCCCCAGCAGGATTTGTTTTCCTTTGTGAAGTAATTTATCCTTACACAAGGTAACCTGTGTTTTGATCCAAATATACAAAAAAGGAAAGGAACACCCTCTATAATCGTGGCAGTCAGAGGACTCGCAGCTGCCATTTCATTGTGTTTCCATCCAGACTTTATTTCTAGGGTGTTGTGTAGTGTGTAATTTTTACATAAGTTTTATTCTTCTGCATGCATTTTATAACCCTTTTTCATTTGCCATGTAAGCATGCCTTTGTGTCAGGAAATATACTCTTACAACATTTTCTCTGATGAGGACCATCATTTACCTAGATGAACGCACTTTAATTGGGCATCTGGGAATCAGGAAGACTGTTCTAGTCCAGTCAGACCAGCCCGACATCTGGAACAACGCCCAGCACACAGTAGGTGCTTAGTCGTGTCTGACTCTTTGTGGCCCCATGGACTGTATCACCAGGCTCCTCTGCCCATGGAATTTTCCAGGCATGAATACTGGTGTGGAGTACCATTTCCTTCTCCAGGGGATCTTCTCAACCCAGGGATCAAGCCCACATCACTTACGTCTTCTGCATTGGCGGGAGGAGTCTTTACCACTAATGCCACCTGAGAGGCCCCAGTAGGTACAGTAGGTACCCAGTAAGTATTTGTCGAATGTGTCTTTTTTACCCCAGCCAGTATAACAGGAAGAATTTAGGCTTAAGGAACGTCATGGCCATATCCAAGTTTTAATCCCAGCTCTGCCACTTTTGCTCTGGGACTGTGAACTAGTTACTTAATCTCACTGAGGTTCCTCTCAGCACCAGTGAAAACTAGCCCCTACCTACCGCCCAGGGCTGCTGTGAGAGTTAAACAAGATGGTGTACGTCGGTAGCATCCTTGGCATGGGGCTTGCCAACACTGGGACTCCATAGGTGACAGCCGCTACCGTTATTTGCCTTCTCCATTCTAGCGTTTGGGCTGATGTTTGCACAGCTTTGCTCACCCCAGTCCTCAATCCTGAGTGCCTCTCTTCTTCAGGACATTCCGGAATTCTCCAACTTCCATTAGAGACCTCACAGAAATTCTGCCACCTTATTCAGTCACTTTCCCAGCACCGCTTGACTCACTGAGCCCCTGCTGTATGCGGGACACAGCATGAGGCGTGGCGGGGAGTGGAAGGGAGCAGCCCATGAAGACTCAACAGACACAGTCGACACCCACAGCTGAAAAGGGTCAATGTCCTCCATTTCCAAAGGTCGCTACCCACACCAGGGAGGCAAAGGACAGTCAACTCAGTAGCAAAGCAGGTGAAAGGTATGAGCAGAGGCAGTTCACTGAGAAAGAAGTACAAATAGCCAATTAATTAAGGAAAAGATGTTCAAACTCCGTCTTCATTAAAGTAATGCAAATCTAAGTAAGAAGACGGCATGTGTAGAAAAATCTTTTTATTGTAAAATCAAAAAGCCCCCAACCAAACAAATGCACAGCTCGATGAGTGACAGCTTCTGACGCTTACTGCATGGAGGCTCCCCTCGTCCGAAGTGGCGCATGTGTGTGTCTGGAAACCTGGCAGGGAGAGGAGAGCTCCAGCCAATCCTGCAAGGCCCAACTCGGGGCGCCCTTCTCTGGGAAGGCTGCCTGAGAGCCCCGGGCTGAGGTAGCCGCCTTGCAGATGGCTTTGTTCCTGCCCATTAACTGTATGGGCTTCCCTGGTGGCCCACTTGGTAAAGAATCTGCCTACAATGCAGATGTGGGTTCGATACCTGGGTGAGGAAGGTCCCCTGGCGAAGGAAATGGTAACTAACTCCAATATTCTTGCCTGGGAAATCCCATGGTTGCAGAAGTCTGGCGGGCCACAGTCCTTGGGGTGACAGAGAGTCAGACGCAACTCAGCGACTAACACACACATTAACTTTGTAACTCCCTCCCCACCTGCCAGGGATATCACCTACACCCTCCCCCTCACTACACCTTTAAGCTTCAGGAGGGCATTAAAGAGCTGAGTCATTTTTTTTTCTTCTTTGTATTCCTAGCACTTTGCACAGGTCTGGCACGCAGTAAGTGCTCAACAAACATTCGCTGAATGAATGAAAAAAGTTACCCATATACTTAACTGATAAAACTATCATCATTTAAGAACTATGCAAATAGCACCACCTATTGGTGGATGATTTTAACACTACATTTGGATTCTAAAACGTTTACATTGGAAATGAGGTGACTTAAATGAATCTTTTTTTTTTTAATGAAAAGATTGTTTCAGTCTTTAAGCCAAGGGGTCATTTACTTTTTAACAAATGTTAAAATATACAACCACTAATATTCTTTATTTCGTTTCAGTTTTGAGGCTGTTAGGTGAGGAGCTCAAAAATACATGTAGGTTATTGTCAGTGAAATTAGGAGGAAGAGGGAAGATATTAATTAATAACCACATGTTAAGTATTGTGTTACATGTCATATTTGATCCTGCAGATACCCTGTGCCTCACAGTGGTTTTGGTCCTGTTTTATAGATGAAAGAATCTAAAGTTTGTGGAGGTGAAGTGATTTGCCCAAATAAAACAGGAATCCAGCTGACTTCAAAATCTCTGCCCCTTCTGCCGTGTTAAACTGAAGTATTGGTTGGAGATGTCTGTGAAGCAGTAGTTTTTGACCCCAGTAGTGACTTCTAAATATTTTAAATCTATAGTTCCTGAATGACCCTACTTGTATTAAAAGCTGCTTACTTAGGGCAGTTTATAAAAGAATCATCTTATACATAGCAGAGTATTTTGACTTCCAGCAGGGATTATATTCCATCAAGTGAAATCGTTTTCAGGAGTCATGGTACCCTGTGCTGGGAGGTACCATTTTTATAGATGACTAAGTTTCAGGAAGAAAAAAAAGTTTGGAACAGTGTCCTCCTCGATCAGGCCTTCTTAATCATTTTCTGAAGCAAGCATGTCTTCTTAGAAGCATCTGGTCCATTTTAGTCCTCCCGAATCCCCGTCTCCCAGAGTGCCCTGTTACACAGGCCACCCATGTGTCAGAGACCTGCTCTCAGGACTTTGGGGTAAATTAGTAACAGATACAAAAATGCTAGGGCTTCCCTGGTGGCTCAGATGGTAAAGAATTCGCCTGCCAATGCAGGAGACCTGGTTTCAGTCCCTGAGTGGGGAAGATCCCCTGGAGAAGGAAATGGCAGCCCACTCCAGTATACTTGCCTGGAGAATCCCATGGACGGAGGAGCCTGGTGGGCCACAGTCCATGGGGTCGCAAAGAGTCGGACAAGACTGAGCGACTCACACTTTCACTTTCGCAAACATGCTAAGTGCAGATCCCAGCACAGGGCAGGAGTTTGGGGAATATTCATTGCATCCGAGTCTGAATTCTCGGCAGGACTCTTCCCCTGACACACACCCAGCCCGCGGTGCAGCAGCTGAGTTATAGCAGATGAAGGGGAAATAGCCACTTGTGACAGCCCTGGCGCCCAAAGTCCACACTGAACATTTCTGGGGATTTGGTGCCACCTGCCTTGGCCCTGGGCGGTTATAGCCGCTTCATGGGTGTGAACTCGCAGCTTCCGGTGGGAGCTGTTCTTTGTGCCCACTGTCTGGCTTCCTCTCGCTGCCTCCAGATCCAGCTACTGGTCTGGGGAAGGCTCCAGGCGACCTCACCACCACCCCTGACCCCCCGGTACTGCTTATACGAGGAGGAGTCCTTCAGAGAGTCTCCTGAACCGTCCCGCCCTAGGGAGAGTACAGCCAAGCCAAGCTTTTTCAGCAGATCGCCTTCCTGCCAAAAAAAGCAACCACACCGGATGGCACCACTGTTCATTTAGGAGACACTGGCCCCGGCCGCCTAATGCCGGAGCAGCCAAGAGATGAGGGTCTGCCTGCCGGGACGGAGATCCTTCGGCTCCTGTGGGCGCACTTCCGTCCTGCACCTCCATCAGCTGACTCCGGCCTTGCACGGGCGTGAAGGGAGCCTCACTCTGCTCCCCTCCCCGCCCCCATGCCACCCCTGGGGACCAGGCCCTGGCTCCAGAGGCTGTGTGAAGTCACCCACTTCAGTTTTCCCTGGAGCCCCCACTGAGGAGTGGGTGACCGGAGACAGACCACACAACACCTTGAGAGGCGGTCGCCTCTTGGTCCAGGGGGGTCACAGCCCGGGCTGTTTACAGCTGCTGGGTCTGAAGCTCTGCTGAGGAGCTCACGCTCAGCTCTGCTGATGCTGAGGTCAGGATCGGACAGGTGATGGGCGCCGGCTCCCGTGAGCGGATGTTGACTGGGGCAACAGTGCCTTTGACTTCGGATCACTTGTCATCATCTGTTCTGTGGGTTTTCCCTTCTGCCCACAGTTGGGAAGATTCATTGTCCTTTTAGAGCTTTGTATTCATAAGACAGGCACTCGTGATTGGAATAGGCCCTTTCCCTGGCTTCTTGCCTTTCAGGAGGGTGGTGCGTTGGCAGGGATCATGGATTGTAAAGTAAATATAGTCATAGTATATTTTTCTATAGAAATTTAACTTTCTAAAATAATGAAACATAGTAATAGTATGTTTCCTAAATACACTTTGTACCAGTCACTCAGTCATGTCAGACTCTTTGTGATTCTACGAACTGTATCCTGCCAGGCTCCTCTGTCCATGGAATTCTCCAGGCAAGAATACTGGAGGGGGTTGCCATTTCCTCCTCTAGGAGATCTTGCTAGGGATCCAACCAGGGTCTCTTGCATTGCAGGCAGATTCTTCACCATCTGAGCCACCAGGGAAGCCTGGTACCCAAAGGGTAGCCCATCGTTTAGAGCAGGATTTGAAGAACTAAGAGCAGTTCGGTACCTGATACTTCTCAATGACCTTCAGCTGATAACACTCAGGCTGCCTTTTTCTGGTCTTTTAACAGAGATCTTTTATCCATCTTCTTACGGTGCTTCAGCATCAGAATTCCACTAGCTTCCCTACATTTGGAGTTCACATTCCCCTATGAATGTTCTCTAAGAGAAACATAATCCATAATTGCTCTTTCCTATCTCTTGGGAAGGTTCTGGGTTGCTTATATCTGTCTCACGGACTCGGCATCTTTCTACTTCTGTGATCAAAGTCATGATGGAAAAAAAACAGCTTTCCTGTCTCCTAATTCCCTGCCTAGCTTCCCTCACTCGCGGATGTGCTTTGTAGTGATCTGTTTTAGCTTTTCCTCTTGTGTTCTTGCCCTGCCTTGAATCTAATAAGATATAAAATTTGGAGTTAAGACTTGTTCTTCCACTTAAAAAAAAAAAAATCACAAAAGTGTCACTCCCTCCTATAAGACGAACAAGCCAGGTAAGCCCACCATAGAGCCACGGTCACTAAGTGATGCAATGAACTCCAGCCCCAAAAGTGACAGGCCCCTCTTAGGAGGGACTGCGACCACTGCTGAAATCTTTGCAGAGCTGCAGGAAGAGGAGGAATGGGAGGAAGAGGAGGAAAGGAGCTGAAAGCTTCTCGAATCCTGCGAGGCCAGGTGGGGACTGGCATGGTGGTATGGACCGGCATGGGTGGACTCTCGGGAGCCCCAGGCTCAAGGTGAACCTTCATGCACACGTGCTCACACACACACACATGCACACACGTTCTTCCCACACAGCCAGGGAGTAGGACAGAGTCCTGAAGCCCCCCTCTCAGAGCCCAGGCCCGGTAGTTGCTGAAGGATGCTCCACACTGGGCCTTTCATGGGAACCAGGTGCTGTTCAGCTGCCCTGAAGGAGGGATGAGGACCCTGAGAGGAGCCCTGGTGGGGCGGGGCATGGTGAAGGCTGAGCACCAGCTGGGAGGATGGTGGGAAGCATCATGCACCAGGCAGCACCAGCTACTTCAGGGAGTGGAGGGCAGCGGGGCCAGGGCCGCTGAGACGCCCCCACCCCCAGCCCACCCGGCCAGACGCAGATCCACAGGGCCAGCCAAGTCAGAGGCAGGGAGGGCTCCCGACCCTACCAGCTCCCAGTCAGCAGCTGAAGGCTCTTACAGGGCCTGGGTCACAGCTGTGGACAGCAATCCCTGCCCTTCTGGGCTTCCCTCCTGACGGGGAGAGACACGACAATGAAGATAAATCTGGGCTTCCCAGGTGGTGGTCCTGGTAAAGGACCCGCCTGCCAGCGCAGGAGACGGAAGAGACCCGGGTTCGACCCCTGGGTCGGGAAGATCCCCTGGAGGAGGAAATGGCAACCCACCCCAGTATTCTTGCCTGGAGAATCCTGTGGACAGAGGAGCCTGACGGGGCCCACGGGGTCACAAAGAGTCACTCACGCATGGGCAGGGTGTGAGGAGCAGGACGGGGCGGATCTGAGTACAGGCCCGGCCGTGCCCTGTCCCTGGGGGGGGGGGACGGCGTCCAGGGGGCAGGAAGCTGGGGTCCACGCCTGGCTCAGGAGGGGCTGACCCAATCACAGGAGAACAGCGCATCGGGAACTCCATGACTGAGGGGAGAGAGATGGGATCGGAAAAATGTCGGGGTCCACAGAGGCTGTTCAGGGCCTTCAGGGCCCGTGGAAGGCAGGCTTTGTGTTAAAGCTGTGCTGGACCCACAGAGGACTGTCTCAGTGACCAGTGGTTCACGTTCAGAAATCTTGCCCCATAGCAGATCCACCTCCTTGAAACACATTGAACGCCTTTCAAAGCATTGTATACCGCATAATATCAACTGAAAATCAAGGCCATTAATAAATACTACCATCTGTTACATCATGGGATTAAGGGCCGTTTTTACTGGCAGTGTTTCTCAGCATATCCCAAGTTCAAAGTGAAGGAGAAAAGTGACATGAGGATGATATCTGGTCTGGTTTGCATTTTTCATTATGCGGACTCGGAAAATGTAGGTGCCTCTGCAGGACCGAGGTCCTCCCAGCCCACCCTGGGTGGCTGTGGTTTCAGTCGCTTCAGTCATGTCTTACTCTTTGCGATCCCATGGACTATAGCCCACCAGGCTCCTCTGTCCATTTGATTTCCCAGGTAAGAATACTGGAGTGGGTTGCCATTTACTCCTCCAGGGGATCTTCCCAACCCAGGAGTCAAACCTGAGTCTCCTGCATTGCAGGCAGACTCTTTACCAACTGAGCTACAAGGGAATCCCAAAATCTTTGGGGTGGATTTCATTTATTTACTGTGTCTTGTTCTGTATGTTAAAGTGGGAGGTATTCTGGGAAGCCAGGGGCAGGAACGGGTGGTGGGTACCGTGGAAGACGGCGTGGACATTGGAGTCTCGCAGACTTGGGTTCAAGGGCTGGCTCTGTGTTTGAACAGGATTCACTTCCTGCCATCCTTGGGGGTCCCATCCCCTGTCTGGCACGAGGCGGCAGTCTTCCCACGGGCAGCCGTCCAGTTGTCACAGGGAGGACCCCCCGGGCAGGCTGTCTTGTGGGAAGCTCACCCCTAGGGGTGACCTCAGCCCATCCGTGGTGTGCCCTTGAACAGGGTAGGCATCTGGTTTCCCAGGTGTAGTCATGGGGTCTCAGACATGGTTGAGACAGTGGGGTCCCCCCATGTCCCAGGATGTGGCCACACCCCAATAATCCTTGTTCTTCCCTCCTTTCCCCCGTCCCCTCATTTTCCCCCCTAAGGAGCCATCCTCCTGGGAGTTGTTCAGTCACCCAGTTGTGTCCGACTCTTTGCGACCTCATGGAGTGCAGCACGCCAGACCTCCCTGTCCCTCACCATCTCCCAAAGTTTGCCCAGGTCCGTGTCCATTGCATTGGTGGTGCCATCCAGCCGTCTCATCCTCTGATGCCCTCTTCTCCTTCTGCCCTCAATCTTTGCCAGCATCAGGGACTTTTCCAGTGAGTTGGCTGTTTGCATCAGATGACCAAAATACTGGAGCTTCAGCTTCAGCCTCAGTTCTCTCAGCAAGTATTCAGGGTTGATCTCCCTTAAGAGTGAATGGTTTGATCTCCACACTGTCCAAGGGTCTTTGGCGTTCTGCCTTCTTTATAGTCCAGCTCTCACAGCCGTACGTGACCACTGGGAAGACCACAGCCTTGACTGTGCGGACCTTGGGCGGCAGAGCAGTGTCTCTGCTTTTCACACAGTCTAGGTTTGTCATAGCTTCCCTGCCAAGAAGCGGTTGTCCTCTTGATTTCACGGCCGCAGTCACCATCCGCAGTGACGTTTGAGCCCAAGAAGAGGAAATTTGTCCCTACTTCCACCTTTTCTCCTTCTGTTTGCCATAAAGTAATGGGGCCTGATGGCATGATCTTAGTTTTTTAACATTTAGTTTTAAGCCGGCTCTTTCACTCTCCTCCTTCACCCTCATCAAGAGGTTCTTTAGTTCCTCCCCTTTCGGGAGCCCGGTGCTAAAGTTCTCTCGCCAAAACCCTTGAGACAGGAGTTTGCTAGTTTTAAGTCAGGTCTTCAAATAATCTGCCAGAAGCACGTGGAGAAAAGAAACAAACCTTTGTACGCATTTAGGCAGGGCTGTTTCCTTCTTGATCAACCACGCGTTTTCCTTCTCCAAACCTTTCTTTGCTCTCATAAAAAGCACAGCTTTGGTGATAAAGTTGGGATTGTCATCCCTGGCTCTTGGTTTTAAGCACTTTTGTTTACACTGTTCCTCTTTGCAGTTACATGGCTTTGTGTTTCTTTTTAACATATGTTCTTCACTCAGCATCTGTGTGACGAACTAGTGTGGCTAGTGAGTGAGGGGTCTTCTGTGACCAACCACCAGCCCATGCTTCCCTTTAAGAACTGTTTTGGGGGACTTCCCCGGTGGTCTGGTGGTTTAGACTTCGTCTTCCAGTGCAGGGAATGTGGGTTCAACCCCTGGTCAGAGAGCTCAGATCCCACATGCCTCAGGGCAGGGAAACCGAAGCATGAAACAGAAGCAATATTGTGTCAGATTCAATAAAGGCTTTAAAAATGGTCCATGTCGGAAGCTGATTTGCATTGTTGTATGGCAGAAGCCGACACAATGCTATGAAAGCAGCTTTCCTCCAATTAAACATAAATTTAGAAAGAAATAAAACCTATTTTGGTTTTGTCTCCACAGCAAACCCAAGGAGCCGGTCTTCAGCGCAGGTAAGACTGGCTGAATGTCAGCGCGGGCACCCCTTACTCACCGCGGTACTTGAGGGGCAGTAAGAAGCGGTTGTTTAGGGGCAGCTGGGATGGGCGGAACACGGGGGTCTGTGGGGGGGGGCTGGGGGCTGAGTACTCACTATCAGCCTGTACCTGGGGGTCTGGCCACTCACATCACTCAGAGACCACCCAGAAAAGGGTCATAAAGACTAAACCCATCATTTCCCCTCATGTAAAATGGATTCAAAAGACATCCATGAGGAGAAAGAGTGACATGCCGTTACATGAAATTTCTCGGTTAAAACACCCTTTTGCCTTTCTCGCCCCTTCCTTACTAATGGGGGCTCTCCCATCACCAGCAATTGCGTTTCTCTTGAAAGGGAAAGTCTCTGATGTATCCAGTTACAACTTTATCTAAAAGCGACTTCTTTTTCTGCCTGTGATTTCCTAAACTGCCAACTAATAGTCCATATATATCTTTCCATGTATCTTTTCTAACACGTGTTATAATAAGGGAACTGCTATTTTTAGAATAGTAAGCTTATTTGAAAGCATACTTTAAAATGCAAAATCTTTGACAAGATTTTGTGCAGTGGGCTAAATAAATTCATTTAATTTTCCAAGTTTCCCCGCCGCTTAAGTTCAGCATCGAAACATGAAAGTCAGACTTTCCTATTTATGCGCATGTGCTTCAGTATTCATTTCATTTTCAGGAAGCATGAAATTACTCACTGAAAATGTAATCGCCCTCAGCCTGCAGAGTAGGTCTGGTGTGCACTTGTCAGAACCCCTGAAATGTGTCCAGGTTTTTCTAGCGGTGGGGGTGGGGGAGCCTCTGGGCCTGGGGGCTCAAGAGCGCCCCCTGCAGGCAGGCCAGTCACTCTTGCAGTGCCCCCTCGTCTCTTTACCCAGCACTTCTGTCTCTGTCTCCGAAATCCCAAGGGAAACGCCGGGTGACACACTGCAAAGGTAGGCGGCATTTCTGAAACCTCATAGCTCTCTGAGCAAAGCTGCGCCCCAGGCTGCAGAAACTCTTTTCATACAGGCCACCAGCTACCCTCCTTGTATGAAAATGCTTTGTGATGCAAACCACAGGGGTTTATTGGACGTTCAAAGCAGTCCTGAGCATTTACTTGGGCGGGTCTGACTGAGGAGCTAAAAACTGGACCTCTGGTGATGATTGGCTGATGACAAGAACTCTTTAAAATCTGTATGAATGTCAAGAGAGCTATAGGGCGAGCCCTGGATGCCCCGTTTCTGGAACCTGCACTGCTGCTGGCCGTCCCTCTGGCACCTCTGGGTTTGGGGGTTGTGTGCTGTTATCCTAACATGCCTGAAAAAAAGAACAAGCAAGCAAAGATTGCTTTCCCTCGCTGCATTTTGTTGGGTTTTTTTTGTTTGTTTTTTTTTTTTTAAGATGTAGGAGGTCTGACTTAGCTGTCCAGAACAGCGCAAAGGCTAACTCCAGAGCTTTTCCTCTCGGTCCAGTGACGTAAATCTGCCCGTTAAGTAAACCTGTCATAAGGACTTTTCCAGCACATAACGATATATTCAAGTAGATATTCCATCTATATGGATTACATACACCTGTACAAGGCTTTTGGCTGTGTGCTGCAGGGTGACATTATATTCCCTTTATTCTGAATCTGCGTTCCGTGATTCCCCTCTTACAAAGAGAATTCATGGAATCACTTGTCATTTAAGCCATCACACCCGCCCCTCTTTGTCTCTCTTCCATTGATCTACTGAGTGCTTTTAGGGTCTTCAGCTATGATGGCCACACCGTCTGGAGAGCTGAAATTTGGTTGAGGGATGAAGGAAGGGAAGGGGGCGGGTGAGGCGAGCATGGGTAGGTGCACAGAGCAGGTGGGTGTGTAGGTGGCAGAGACAGAGAAGGACCCCCGGGGTGGGGGGCAGTTGTGGCCAGTGATGTCATATACAGGAAGAGGAGGCAGGGCAGTTAGATCGTTGGGTCCAGCAGGTAGGTGAGCAGGAGAAGGATCCTGAATCCGGTGTGGGCCTTGATGGGTTTGGTAGCTACGATGACCAGGGTAGGGGGTGGGGGCCATACAAAAGCCTACAGCCCTGGGGGCCTCAGATGGGCTCCTCCCAGTGGAACTGGGGAGGATGGAGCCTAGTGAGGAGCACTCTCACAGGAGCACCACAGAACACAGCAGCTGGCACACGGTGCAAGAGTGAACACGTTGGTTTTTACTTAAAAGTCAGATTTAATATGCAGAGTGAAGAGTGTGTCACATGCATGCATTTAAGACCAGAATTGCACGCACACCGTAAAAGTGCAATGGCCTCTCAATTTTTAGGCAATATCGCATGTGGCTTTGTCTGAAAATCCTCAGGAATAAGGCTTACAAAACTAATTTGTGAATGTGGTACTTACAACGTTATAATTATTTTATGACTTCCTTAGCAGTTTCCTCTCTGGGCATAATTTTTCTGTTGAGTTGTGGTTCAGCCTCGACTGCCCAATTTAAATGCCACTAAGGGGCCCAGTCCTTTGATCTGCAGCAAAGCATCAGAATGCAGTGAGTTCTGAATCCAAACAGAATTCATCAAGAGCTCACAAGACATTTTCTTTGGCCTTATTATATCTTGAAAACTGTAGCCAGAAAACCCTATATTGTTTGTTTTTGTTGAAAGTTCAGGAGTGGCCCCTTGTTGATGTATTAGTGGATTTTACCTTCATCCCTATAATTTATAAAGATTCAGAAGTTATTTTGTTATAAAAATGTTTGTTCTAGAAAGGTTTATTCCCTAGCTTCTCTCTCTAATGGGTCTTTTGTTCTTTTCTTTTCTATTTCTAGCTTTTCTTTGAGCATTTTCCTTTTTGCATGCATCCCAGCATGTACTTCTGCCTGTTTTGTGCCCTTTACACTTGAATTATCCAATGTGAAAGATACATAAAGACACATTTTTACATTGCACTATAACAAACCAATTTAAATATTGAAAGATATTTTATGAATTTTGATACTGCAATTGTATATCCATTGAACTCAATAAAAAAAAATTTAAGTGGATTTCTTGTGTTAGTTGTAATTTTTTGGGGTGGCATTTTCCCCCTCCTGATGATAAAGAACCTATAGGCACTAAAATCTCTCATGGAAAATAATTGTTGGAATCTAATTCTTTTCTGCCTATTATAATTTCTCACATTACTTAAGTAAGCAGAATGTCAAAGGCAAACAAGGTGAACATTTTTGTTTCAAACTGTTTGTGTTTTAGTTAGTTTTCCCTAGGATTTTAATCAGAAATGACATAAAGGGCAACGTTTCTACTTTTGCATTGAAAGGATGGAGAAAATATAACTTTTTTTCAGGTACCCTAGGCACCAAGGTGTCTTACTGACGTCTTTGTTCTCTTCGTAGAAGAAGGATATGTAAAAATGTTTCTTCGTGGACGCCCTGTTACCATGTACATGCCCAAAGATCAAGTGGATTCTTACAATTTGGAAGCAAAAGTAGAACTGCCAACCAAGAGACTGAAGCTGGAATGGGTGTATCCTTTATTCATTAAGTCTGACCTGAAGTCATCGGTTGATGAGTGCGTTTACTGAAATTCAGGTGTAGAAACCCATAAAACTAAACCATGATGGCAAAAGGTTTTTAAACCCAAAGAAAGAAAGAGGGACTCCCTGGAAGGAAGGACTAGCATTCCCCCTCAACCAAGTAGGGCTTTGGCCAGCCTTGGGAATCTTCAAGTTAACAGTGACTAGGGACATTCCTGGGAGTCCAGTGGTTAAGACTTTGCCTTCCAGTGCAGGGGGTATGGGTTCGATCCGTGACTGAGGATCTAAGGTCCGCATGCCACAGGTGGGATCTTAACATTGTAAACCACCCGTGCTGCTGCCCAGTCGCTCCAGTCGTGCCGACTCTCTGCGACCCCATAGACAGCAGCCCACCAGGCTGCCCCGTCCCCGGGATTCTCCAGGCAAGAACACTGTCCACTAGACATCAATTTTAAAAAGCAAAAAAAAAAAACCTTAAAAAACAGTGACTAATTGAACATGAGTATGGACTCAATACTAGATGAAATACAATACAATGTATGGCTTCAGTTAAACGGACACGTAGCATCAACATGATACCACTGGGAAAAAGGAAAAAGCTCTCACAAAATCCAGACCACAGAAATCTGAGTCAGCCATATGACTAGCGTTCCTGAAATAAAGCTGCTCGAATCTTCATAATATGAGGCTTGGGAAAGTGAATGAGCTACCAAGGAGGGAATAAAAGAAGGACAAGAAATCAAGAAATAGAGCCTGTGAAAGAGGGTGAAGTGTTGTTTTTTTGGGTTTTTTTATTTTACTATTTTGTTTTACTTCAGAAAGCCACAGAGGCCACCTTCCAGTCCATGAAGACTTTAAGACAAAGAGCAAAAATCCTGCCTTCACCCTCAAACAGCTATTTATTGAATACCAGTTTAATGCCAAACCCTGACAACAAATTACATGAAGTTGGTTTAAACTGAAGCTATTATTTCAGTTACAAGAATTACTATTTGAAATTATAAAGTCATATTCCTTGGAAATTTCTTGCAGTTATTTCTGTCCCTAAATTTCTCAAAACATTTTTTATTTTTTCGGATTCAGATGTCGCCAAGTGTTCACCTGCACCTATTTTGCCGTCTGTATTGGCACGTGAAAAGTGACCCCATTCTTCTTTAAGTCACTAATTGTTTGAATTGGTTAAATCAAATCTGAAACACATTATTCAAGACATAGTTGTTCAACCTGCTCCCAACTCATATTTTAAAAGGTGGGAAACAGTGGAATTTGCAGCAAATAAATGGTGGTTTTTCACATCCAAGTTCAAGTGATGTTTCGCTCTGAAATAGTTTTCAAGCGTTGGAAGCATATATGCTAAAATCTTAACAGGTTGTTATCCCTGAGAAGCTGTGGATGATTAGGACAAGGAGGACCTAAATTTGTTACCTTTTATTGATTGATATGTAGATACATGAGCTTCCCTGGTGGGTCAGATGGTAAAGAATCTGCCAGCAATGCAGAAGACCTGGGTTCCATCCCTGAGTCAGGAAGATCCCCCGGAGAAGGGAATGGAAACTCACTCCAATATTCTTTGCCAGAGAATTCTATGGACAGAGGAGCCTGGCAGGCTGCAGTCCATGGGGTTGCAGTCGGACACAAGTGAGCGACTAATACTTTCACTTTCCATGGCAGTGAGACCCCAGAGAGCTAACCACTAGACAACCAGGTAACCTCATATATACATGTATACTGTTCACACCTTTTACAGGTATTTTTTATGATGTAAAAAATAATGTTTTAAGTGAAATACATAGCTGCCAGTTTACAATAAGCAGTAAACTCAGAATTGGTTTATAACTTAGACATGAAAGTCATTTACCAGTATCTGCAAATTTTCTTTTTAAATACTTTAAAATATAAAGAATGTCAAAACTCAACTTTTTTCTCTTAGAATAGGATTTATAACCTCATACTGCTTAATATTTGAAACAATATAGCCACTTAACATAGTCAGAGGGTTTTCCAGGTGGTGCTAGTGGTAAAGACCATCCCCATGGAAAAGAAATGCAAAAAAGCAAAATGGCTGTCTGAA
>SJYR01000268.1:551968-567067 GCA_006410655.1 Kobus ellipsiprymnus | reverse complement strand
GCTTTAAGCCAACTTTTTCACTCTCCACTTTCAGTTTCATCAAGAGGCTCTTTAGTTCTTCTTCACTTTCTGCCATAAGGGTGGTGTCATCTGCAAATCTGAGGTTATTGATATTTCTCCCGGAAATCTTGATTCCAGCTTGTGCTTCATCCAGCCCAGCATTTCTCATGGTGTACTCTGTATATAAGTTAAATAAGCAGGGTGACAATATACAGCCCTGACGTACTCCTTTCCCTATTTTGGAACCAGTGTGTTGTTCCATGTCCAGTTCTAACTGTTGCTTCCTGACCTGCATACAGGCTTCTCAAGAGGCAGGTCAGGTGGTCTGGTATTCCCGTCTCTTTCAGAATTTTCCACAGTTTATTGTGAGATATTGGGAGTATTTTATTTATTGTAAAAACACAGAGTCTTAAGTGCATTTTTTTAAAAAAAAACACTTTTGTTTTGGGACTTCCTTGGTGGCCCCATGGTTAAGACTGTACCTCCAATGCAGGGAGCATTGGTTCAATCCCTGGTCAGGGAACTAAGATCCCACAGGCCGTGTGGTGTAGCCAAAAAAAAAATTACTTTAATATTTTGCATGTAAATGTCAAACTGATTTGAAATAAAGCCTTACCAAATAAAAGGATAAAACAAAGAACTGGGGGGAAATAGCATTAAAAAAAAAAGACTTTTGACAAAGTAGAATAGTGTCATTACAAAGGTAAATTTGTAGACCCGGCACGACGAGTGACCCAGCATTTTCTTCCAAAGCAGCAGTTACCCCCACATGTGCGCATCTGGGATTCCGTGACGTTGAATACGCTGCATGTCATCGGAATCGGGTTTTTTGACCGAGCCGTCACCTGTATCGCATTCTCAAAATCTGTAAGTGTGAACCCTGTGGGTCTTGCAGCTTTGTCCACACAGGGAGGAGAGACTCAGCTCAAGGTTGAAGAGGGAGAGGTTAACACGCCCGTACCTGCCCAGGTGTGTGTCCAGATCTGAACTCTGAAACCTCCCGCTTGCCAGGCTCCTTCAGTCAGGGGGAGCACATGCTTGGTCCCACACGCTCCCAGTCAGACGTTTCCATGGTGATGAGAAGAGGCCCTGCGGCCGCACTGTCTCAGGCTCACAGAGCAGTCTTGCCTCCCCTGGCCTTGAATTTCCCCTGCCTGTCTGTGCCATCCCCCACCCCCGGTGCCTGGCCATAGGCAGGGGCTGGCGGGGCCTTGTGGTCCCCAGGCTTCCCCAGGATGAACCACCCTTTGAGCTCTAGTTCAGCCAGTCAGAGACACATACGTGTTCACATCAGTATGCCCTGCGCCTCACCCCCAGCACCTGTCCCCTCATTCAGCCTTACGATAAGCAGCCCCATGCCGTATGCCCTGTGCCCCGGAGCTGCAGACACTTGTCTCCTCCAGTGCCAGAGGTCTGCAGCCCCTGGGAGGCTAGGTCTAACGGAAGCGGTACTGAAGTCCCCCCAGACAGCTCCCTCCTGCTCCTGTGCCTGTAACCCCCCATTCCCCTGTCCCCATCACCTGTCTGCCCAAGTCCTAAGCAGATCTCAACAGTGATGGGTAAATACACTTTAATAGCAGACTCGTGATTAAAAATAAAATTTTTAATCTCGCTCAGTCTGGTTTATTCTCGAGTGTAGTCTTCCTGTGAATACCTCCTTTTTTCCTAGAATGGGGGCAGCAACCTCTGTGCAGTGGACGACTCCAACGACCACGTGCTGTCCGTGTGGGACTGGCAGAAGGAAGAGAGGCTGGCGGACGTCAAGGTCTGTGAGCATGCCTGCTGTGGGGCCGCCGCGTCCACTTCCCGCGTGGAGCCGTCTCCCCTGAGCCGTGGGCTCTGTCCCCGCCGCAGCCCCCGGTGGGACCCCTTCTTGAGAAGCCCTCAGGCCCCGCCCCTCTCCCCTTATTCCCAAGGCCTGGCGGGCTTCCTGCTTCCCTTCACAGCGTCTGTAAGGGTTTCGCGTCCACCACCCTTTACAGCCACCACCCTTTTAATTAGCTCCATCACTCCGGTGGTCACCTTCTCCCCCACTTACTTGCTCCTGTTCTTTCCATCATCCACAAATACCAAGGTCCCCTTTTCACTCACGTGTTAAGGAAGTACTGGCAGGGTGGTAACAAGTGAGATGTGCCTGCTGCCCAGGCGGAGGGCCAGGCAGGGATCTGGGGATCAGGGAAGCTTGTCCAGAGCTGAGTGGACTCAGGAAGGGGGAGCGAGCTTTTGGTCCTCCCAGTGGGGCTTTTCCTGCAGGGGGGCCCACTGAACTTCCCAACATGTCAGTGAAGTTTCCTTCAGCTCTCTCATGCTTTCCTCCTGTTAAAACCATGATTGGGTCTGTTTTTATAGAAATGACTTCAGATTTCTCACCCTGGCATCCATGAGCCTTAGATCACCTTCCTGACCTAACCATGGGGCTACCATTGGGTCGCCTGAGCTGCCTGACATTAAGAGCTCCAGTGGGTTACCTGGCTTACGTAGCTTTCTCTCTTGTGTGTGTGGGACGCAGACGGTGTTCTAGCAAGGCATGACCATACCTATTTTTATGCTGTCGCTGTGCCTTCTATGTTCTGCTCAGGTATTTCGGCTCTTGCTGTGTCTTTAGGTTGGAAGTAATGAGAGCAAGTTTTAGTCTAGGTTTAGGAATGTGTAACTGAGTTATCAAGCAGAAGGAGCAGTCAGGGTCAGATTCATGGGAACAGGATGCAAGTCATGGAAACCGATAACAGGATAAAAGTGGTGAGGTGATAGCCAACGGACCAGCGCCCCTTCTGGACGCCAGGATCGGGCACCAGGCCACCAGAGGAGTTCTGGGGATCAGAACCAGGCAAACAGGGCAACCAAAGTGGGCCAGGAGTGGTGGAGCTGAATCAAATCCAGGTTCCGGGCCCCTTCCCATCTCTTGATGAGGATGAGACTTGCAGTTCTTAAGTCCCAGCCTCTCCTTCAGCCAGAGCATGGCTGTGTGCCTGCTCCATGCCAGGTCCCAAGAGTCCCCGTGCAGAAGGAGACTCTGTGATCCTGTCCGCAGGGCTCCGTGGGGGAAACGGAGAGGCGTCGGCACACACAGACGCAAGTTTAGTGACTAGAGAAGACGAATTCGGGGGGGAAAGTGTCGAGAGGCCTGGTGCTCACCGTGATGAGTCACTTATTTGTGGTTCAGATTTTATTTATTTCCTTAAGTGTCTCAAGAGAGCTGAGACATCCGATTCTCCTATTTTGTGCAAAGTGTTCGAACGAAGCTGTGTTTGCCGCGGATTTCCACCCCACCGACACCAACATAATCGTAACCTGTGGAAAGTCCCACCTCTATTTCTGGACGCTAGAAGGAAGCTCCCTAATTAAGAAGCAAGGATTATTTGAGGTGAGGTGGAATCGCATCTCATTTTATTTTTCACCAGTGGTGCTTGTGTTCCCCTGGCATTTAAGGAAGCTCTGAGGCATCGCAGCCTTAGAATTTAATTGGCCAAAGTGGGGGTGTCATGATAAAGACTATTCCTGGAGATCCCTGACAGAGCTGGGGAGCCCCTCATGCATAAGACTGGTGATGCTGATAAGGAAGGACCAGCACAGGGAGAAGAGCCAGGAAAGGGTGCCGGAGGGCCACGGCCCTCACTGCGGTCTGCTGACTGTAAAGAGCAACGAAGAAGGTGCCCAGGAGACTGCAGCGCAAGTCTGCCGAGGGTGATGGGCAGCCTTGGTGCCGTTTGGCCCAGCATGTGAGGCCTCATGAGAGCACCAACATGGCACCTGATGCCCTATGGGCCCAGAGGCTGAGTCGGAGGACTGCTTTATCCCAGTGCTGGGCTGTAATCATGGCAACACAGCCCCTTAGCCACTCCAACAGCCTCCCCCACTCTAACTGCCTGCAGCCGTGTAAGTACCAGATGTTTTAGACCAGGTGATCTCAGGGCGTAACTTACGTCATGGTGGATGAGAAGAAAGGGCACGCAGTGTGGGAGCGACAGCTGCCACCATCCAGCTTGGGGTGCCTGTGAGTCTCGATGTTCTTAAAACGAACAGAAGGATGTCTTAATTTTATATATATTTATATATATATTCTTTTTTAACATTCTGCAGAAGCAAGAAAAGCCAAAGTTCGTCCTCTGTGTGACTTTTTCTGAGAACGGTGATACCATCACTGGAGATTCAAGTGGCAACATCCTGGTATGGGGAAAAGGTAACAAGCAATGCTCCTCAAGCAGCCTCTTGTGGGCAATGTTCTAAGTAAGAAGCCAGATCCCATAAGAACGGTCTGTTAGTATCATTTCCAAGTTTACTATTTGATCCAAGGTACATAGGTACCTACATACGTGTGTGCATGTGCGTGCGTGTGTGTGCGTGTGCATGTGTGTGTGTGTAACTTGGGATCAAAAAAACTAGGACAGAGGAAAATGAGACTAGTAAGCTGTTGGCTTCTGTTGTTTTAAAAGGTTCTTTAAGCCCAAGACGTTGTAATGGAATTAATCGCTTTATGGGGAGCTCTGATAACAGCTTGTAATGATGAAATCATCGAAAACTAGTTAGCTCTACAGCGTTTAACTCCTCTGGTCCACACAGCACTTGGCAGACGTTGACTGAGTGTTGATTGTGAGTCCAAAGCCATGTGCCGGGCACTGGGCATACAGATGAGTCAGGTGGGCATCAGTGGGCAAGCAGTGTGACAGGAAGGACTCCTTACTCAAAAACGCGTTGAGTCGAGTTATGAGTGTTTACCACGTGCCAGGAAAACAGAGAAAACGCACCATCTCTGTGCTCCAGGGTCTCAGTGTCTGGGTTGTGGGGTGAAGGCAGAAGCAGAGCCACAGGGGTAATGTCGGGTTAACACGGTGACCTGGGTAGTGCCGGTGCTACGCTGAGCGCCACGGGCTCTGTACACACACGGTTCATTGCACCCTGAAAGCGGTGCCGTGGAAAAGCAGCAGCCCCATGACACCAAGGAGGAAACTGAGGCAGAGCAATCAGGCCACTTGTCCAGGGACACCCAGCACACCGCATGCTTCATCTTGGCGTGTTTTCCTTTATTATTTCTTAATTTATTTCAATGAAGTATGGTTGGTTTACAGTGCTGCGTTAATATCTGCTATATAGCAAGGAGATTCAGTTGTACATATATATGTCTCCTCTTTTTATTATTTTTTGACCGTGCTGGGTCTCCATCTCTAGCTGGGGCGAGCGGGAGCTGCTGTTCACTGTGCTGCGTGAGCTTGTCTTGTCGCGGAGCACAGGCTCTAGGCACCCGGGCTTTGGTGGTTGTGGAGGCACAGGCTTAGCTGCTCTGAGGCATGTGGGATCTTCCTGGACCCAGGATCAAACCCGTGTCCCCTGCATTGACAGGCAAATTCTTTATTACCACTGAGCCACCAGGGAAGCCCTGTGCATTTTTTGTCGTATTCTTTTCCGTCGTGGTTTGTCAGAGGGTACTGAGTACAGTTCCCTGCCCCTCTACAGCAGGACCTTGTCGTGCATCCATCGTATATGGGATCGTTCGCGTCTGCTGGCTCCAGGCTCCCAGTTCACCCTCCTCTCCACCTCGCCCTGTGTTCTTTGATCAGAAAGTGACCCAGTTCGTGTTTGTGTTAGCCGCTTAGTCGTGTCCGACTCTTTGCGGCCCCGTGGACTGTAGCCCGCCAGGCTCCTCTGTCCATGGAATTCTCCAGGCAGGAACACTGGAGTGGGTAGCCATTCCTCTCTCCGCGTTTGTCTCATGTTTGTCTAGTGCTCTGAGAACATGTAGAAATTGAATCCTTTATAGATTCACACTGCATTGATGTTCTAACTGATAATATCTCGTTTTAAAACAAAAAATGAGATGGGCAGAGGTGAGCCCTTGGACAGCGTCCTAAGCCCTTGGACAGCGTCCTAAGCGTGCTTTTCTTGTTGTGTTTAGGTACGAATCGAATAAGCTACGTGGTTCAAGGGGCCCACGAGGGTGGTATTTTCGCACTTTGTATGTTAAGGGATGGCACGCTCGTGTCAGGAGGAGGGAAGGACCGCAAGCTCATTTCTTGGGATGGAAATTACCAGAAGCTTCATAAAACCGAGGTGAGACAGCATGTCACACTGCCAACACTCGTTTTAAACCTTAAACTGTTATGTCAACCAGTTTCCTTATGAGTTTGAAATCTTTTGCTTACCGTTTTGAAAACTGTTCTGATAAAGTTTTACTAAATGGGGTACCATCTTATATAAAATCATGAAGGCAGTTTACTAAAATGGAATTCAATTTATAAAATGTGAGGTGGTCACATTTCACGTCTAGAGTATTATCATAGAACCAATCTTAAAAGGGAGTATTATCCACATTTTGATTAATCCTTAAAATAGTTGCTGTCTTTTCCCCATAATTGCCAGCATGTTACTTTGGAGACATCATCACTTGGAGCTAATTTACTGCTTTGAACGTGACTGAACACCAGCACTGTCTCTAGAGCTTTGAATTCTTCTGGCATTTCTTTCACCTCCTTATTACCTAATTAGCGACCCTGGAGGCAGAGGCAAGAAATTCAGTATTCCTTCTACACGCTGAATCTTCTTTCCCAGGCCCTGGGAAATTATGAGCAGACAGAAATCGAGGCTGGCATCAGTCTGAAGGTTGAGGACCTTCCCCTCTAGCACAGTGTGATCACCTTGTAGAACATTATTGTTGCTAAATTGCCAAGTTGTGGCCAACTCTTTGAAACCCCATGGACTGCAGCATGCAGGCTCCTCTGTCCTTCACGATCTCCTGGAGTTGGCTCAGATTCATGTCCACTGAGTTGGTGATGCCATCCAACCATCTTATCCTCCATCACACCCTTCTCCTCCTGCCCTCAATCTTTCCAGCATTGGGGTCTTTTCCAGTGAGTCAGCTCTTGGTATCAGGTGGCCAAAGTATTGGAGCTTCAGCATTAGTCCTTCAGTGGATATCCAGGGTTGATTTCCTCTAGGATGGACTGGTTGGATCTCCTTGCAGTCCAAGGGACTCTCAAGAGTCTCCTCCAGCACCACAGTTCAAAAGCATCACTTCTTCGGCTCTCAGCCTTTCTCATGGTCCAGCTCTCGCATCCACACATGACTACTGGAAAAACCATCGCTTTCTAATTCAGATGCCCACAGCACAATGACATCATCACACTTGCTCTGACAGTGTGAGAATTTTGTTTTGCTGATTACTGCTCTTCATAAAGAAAGAAGTGAGTTTTGGAAATCACTTTCTTTTCATGGAGACTTTAATTGTGGTAGCATTTTTTATAATAATATTTGACCAGCATTTTTTTGAACCTAAGTAGCATTGGAATCCTAAGAAATAATCCAAAGCCTCATCTAGCATTATGGAAGATACTCACCATTTTTAAGTATCTATAATTCTTTATCAGCATGGATTATTATCATCTTTTCTCAGATCTATGCTAACCCACTTGTAAAAAGTTTGTATGAGAACAGGCCACTCTTTACCATCCCAGAACCACAATGCCTGGAGTCCACCCAGGCTGTGATTTTTGTTCTTTTGAAAAAGTACAAGAAACTCTGCTTATTTTATCATAGCAAATTGTCCTTGAATGATGTATTTTCAAATGGTTTTTTTATTAACACTTAATCACATGTGTACCAGCATGAGCAGTGGATTTCAAAACTAAATAAAATTGCCAAAGGATTTACCATTGCAAGTTACAATAAACTTTTAAGAACTCTTATTACAGCATGTTACATATTCCTTACTCCCTGAATTTTACCTGCTTCTGCTATCAGAAGTCATAACAAGTAAAGAATAAAGTACCCAATAGTCTTTTTTATTTTTTTTATTTTGTCCAGAAAAAAAGTGCCTCATTGTAGGGTTTTTTTTTTTTCCCAGTTGGAGTATAATTTTTACAGCATTGTGTTATTTTCTGCTCTATAACAAAGTGACTCAGCTTCACCGGCACCTACGGCCCCTTCCTCTTGGACCTCCCTGCCGCCCCTCCGCCCCCATCCCACCCGTCTAAGTCACCACAGAACACCCAGCTGTTCCTTTTTTTTTTTACAACCTCACTCTTGCTCATCCTTTTAAGGTATATAAAATGTTTAGAGTTTAAGCATAAGATTTGGGGTTTGGATCATTCACTCAAGTACTTTGTGTCCTTGTTACGTGTATGTGTGTCATTATGATAGGAGCTGCTATCATGATAAGTAAACACGTGTTTTGAATGATGGACTAGTAATTTAATGACACCTGAAATCTTTTCCATGCAGATTCCAGAACAGTTTGGCCCCATACGGACAGTGGCCGAAGGAAAAGGTGATGTGATATTGATAGGCACGACCAGAAACTTTGTTCTGCAGGGGACGCTGTCGGGGAACTTCACACCCATCACTCAGGTAGGCGTCAGCTCAACAAGTCCGTCAAACACCTCCATGTTGTGTGGTAGTAGAATATAAGACAGGGCCTCCCTGGTGGCTCAGATGGCCAAGAATCTGCCTGCAATGCAGGAGACCCAGGTTCAGTGCCTGGGTCGGGAGGATCCCTTGGGGAAGGGAATGGTAACCCCCTCCAGTATGATTGCCTGGCGAATCCCATGGACAGAGGAGCCTGGCAGGCTATACAGTTCACAGGTCACAGAGAGTCGGATACGACTGAGCAACTAACACTTGCACTTTCATAAGACGGCGTTACAAACAGGCGATTCTTCCCGTGTTTTATATTAACATCCTCTTCCTCAGCTTCAGTGGGAGGAAGAGAAGTGGATGGGAACAGTTCCAGAGCCTGCGGTGAGCCGTGGTGCTCTGTGGGGCCCCTGCGTGCTGGTGGTAATGTTTCAGGGGCGTCCGTCTGTCTTGGTTCTTTGCAGGGTCACACTGATGAGCTCTGGGGCCTGGCCATCCATGCCTCCAAACCTCAGTTCTTGACCTGTGGGCACGACAGGCACGCCACCCTGTGGGACGCCGTTGGCCACCGGCCCGTCTGGGACAAAGTTATAGAGGTAGGCCTGCATGTCCTAGTCCATCTTTCTTATAAAAATTCATCTGCAACACATTAGTTTATTTTTTTTTGCATGAGATTAATGGTGATATAAATTTGTCCCAAAGAAAGTGTCACTTAATTTTTCGCCTTCAAATTGCATTGCTTTAAACACCACCTCAAGGGGTCTCATTCATGTATTTCTGAAGTTTACCAGTGCTTTTTCAGACAGCACGTACGCCTTTGTGATTGGTTATTGGGTTTCCTGAGTGCTCTTCTGGCTGAAAAGCTGAGGAACCCTTGTTAGGGGCCTGTATTCTATTTACAGAACACCTTTTTGATGGGTATGGATTAGCTGTTCTAACAGCATCCAGTTTACCTCTGCACTTTGAGTTTGATGGTACAGGTCAAGTTTAAAGTCAGCACATCTCTGAGTTTGCAAAAGGAACTCCGATCGTACATCAGAGTGCTGAAGGATCCTCTCCCTACGTGCCAGGCAGCAGTGTCGGTATTTTTTGAGCACTGTTTGCATACTGAGCCTTGCACATGTGTTACTGCTCATCCTGACAGCAGCCTTGCAAGGTGAAGTTTTTAACCTTGATTTTAGTGATTAGGAGATTGGCGCTCAGAGAAGTCAGATGGCTTGGCAAGATCAGTGTTTACACCCCGCTCGGTTCACACCCGACGCCAAGGTCTTCTGCTGCATCTGTAGTGATTCAAAGCATCTCCCGTGTTGCTTGCACCGTTCGTGGCACATGACAGCCTGGGTGAGGGGCAGCCCCTCTGCAGACCCCGCCACGAGTCCTCTCGACACCCATGGAGTCGCTGGCACTTCTCCGTGTGCTGGGTCCGTGTTTCGGCCCTTCGCTTTTGGAGGAAATCTGCAAGTGAATGGAGGTGACTGTTCACTAGGGACGTTGAGCACTGGGATGATGGGCCGTGGGGAGGTGACTTTGGCACCAGAGGGGTTGGTGCACAGCTGGCAACCAGGAATCCACAACAGTGGTCCAGGAGAGTGACCTTCCCTGCAGCCTCGGTCCACACGGCAGCTCGGCTGAAAGCCTGGCCAGCTACTCCAGCACCAGGCTGTCAACCCACCCAGCCTGGCGTCACAGCGCAGGCGCTAAACCGAACGCCAAGAAGATCTGAAGCCCTAGCTCCTTCGCTCACTGGCCGTGTGACTGGGCAGACGCACTCAAGTATCTTCTCAAAACGCTACGAGCCTCAAATGAGCTGCACAGTAAAGCCTCCAGTGCACGTGACTTCTGTCTGTGGGAGCCCCGAGCTTCATCACAGCTCCCGCTTCGGAAAAGCATCGCAGGAGTGTAATCCGGCTTCCAGTGGTGCTAGTGGTAAATAACCCCACCTGCCAGGGCAGGAGATAGAAGAGATGTGGGTTTGATCCCTGGGTCAGGAAGATCCCCTGGAGAAGGGATTGGCAACCCATTGGAGTATTCTTGCCTGGAGAATCCCATAGACAGAGGAGCCTGGTGGGCTGTAGTCCATGGGGATCACAAGAAGCTGGACATGACTGAAGTGACTTAGCACACCCCGCAGTTCCTTCCCTGTCTCTCTTTCTCTCTTTTTTTTCCCAGTTTATCTGGTGGCATCTCAGTACCTCCATTTCCAGGTCCAGGGTTACTGCTTTCTTGGTCTTCCTGTGATTAATCTCTTTTCATTTCAATTCATCCTAAGTACTCCTACCAAGTCACCTAAAACACAGATTCAATCACATCACTCTTTTCAGTGAAAGGAAAGAGTCCATCTCACTGTTTTTCCTGATGATCACGGTGCTTGACCTGGCCATGCGGCCCACATTGCTGGCATCATCCATATCGTTTCCCGTTCCCGACCCTGTAGGTCCTGCATTGAAAAACCCGTGACTCTCTCTTGGTATTGTTCAGTTTCTAAGTCATGGCCAGTTCTTTGAGACCCCAGGAACTGCATCTTGCGAGGCTTCCCTGTCCTTCACTATCTCCCGGAGTTTGCTCAAATTCATGTCCATTGAGTCGGTGATGCCATCCAATTATCTCATCCTCTGTCACCCCCTTCTCCTCCTGCCCTCAATCTTACGCAGCATCAGGGTCTTTACCAGTGAGTCGGCTCTTCCCATCAGGTGGCCAAAGGACTGGAGCCTCAGCTTTACCATCAGTCCTTCCAGTGACTACCCAGCACTAATTTCCTTTAAGATGGACTGGTTTGATCTTGCAGTCGAAGGGGCTCTCAAGTCTTCTCCAGCACTCTGCTCCAAACTGTGTTGCTTCTGTGTCCTTGATCGTACTCTTGTCCCCTTAAGACCCCATCGGAATAATGCTGGTGTGTCCACGTCCGCCTTCAGCAGGGGCGGTTCTCCCTATGCCGGAAGGCCCGAGTCAAGGGCCCGCAGCGCCAGGACGCCGCAGCCGCGCTCCTCACCTGACGTCACCGAGTGCTCCCTGTCCGTCGTGCTTCATCCTTCCCATCAGCCTTGCTCACCTTGTCAGTAATGAACACACGCGTGTCTCCCTGGCATGTGCCTCGCTCATCTCGAGAGCCCTCGAGGGCTGCCAGGTGCCCTGCACCCGGTGGGAGGCGCCCACAGGGTGCTGACCTGATGGCCTTGGGTGCAGGGGTCACGTTTCCAGACAGATGGAGCAAAGCTCCCCATTCAGCATGGGGGCGCAACCACAGGGACTCCCAAGACTTGGAGGAAGAGCCTGTCTTTGTTGATCTGTCACCTGATTACTGCAGATATGAAAGGATATCAGAAAAATGGACTTCCCCCACAGCTCAGTTGGTAAAGAAACCGCCTGCACTGCACGAGCCCCTGGTTCGATTCCTAGGTCAGGAAGATCCACCAGAAAAGGGATAGACTACCCACTCCAGTGTTCTTGAGCTTCCATAGTGGCTTAGTGGGTAAAGAATTCACCTGCAATGCAATCCCCGGGTTGGGAAGATCCCCTGGAGAGGGGAAAGGCTACCCACTCCAGTGTTCTTGGGCTTCCATAGTGGCTTAGCTGGTAAAGAATTCACCTGCAATGCAGGAGACCTGGGTTCAATCCCCAGGTTGGGAAGATCCCCTGGAGAGGGGAAAGGCTACCCACTCCATTGTTCTGGCCTGGAGAATTTCATGGACTGTATAGTCCATGGGGTTGCAAAGAGTCAGACATGACTGAGCGACTTTCACTTTCTACTTTGAAAATAGAATGAGAGAGACTTCCCTGGTAGTCCAGTGGGTGGGACTCCACACTTCCACTGCAAAGGACGTGGGTTCAATCCCTGGTCAGGGAACTGAGATACCTCTTGGCACGAGATGCAGTCAAAAATTTTTAAAAAATACTTAAGACAGAAAGAAAAATTATAAAAGTAGAAAATTGTATTATTTTTGAGACATGACCTCCATTAAAGTAGGGAAGCGTTTTCCTCTCTGAAGAAAAAAAAGTTTGTTTTTTTTTAATGGGGCCACGTAGCCCTAAGGGGTTAGAGCTGTGCTTGTGTGTGTGTTTATGTAACCGTGCTGTGTCTGGCCATCAATTTACACTTCCTTTACAACATTTTAGGATCCAGCTCAGTCTTCTGGTTTTCATCCTTCAGGGTCTGTGGTTGCAGTCGGAACACTGACTGGGAGGTAAGTACGTGTCGGTGTGGCGTGTGCTTTCAGAGTTCACGGGAAAGAGGCTTGTTGTCTGTGTTTCTCCAACGACCGGTCAGGGTATAACATCAGAACTTAGAAGTGAAACCTGAGACAGTGGTCCTTCCGGTTTCAGACCTTGGGAAAACCTAAAGTTGGCCGTGGTCCCCTCTCCCAGAGGAGGCCCCACCCCCACGCACAGACGGTTGTGGGGCTCCTTGGTGTCAAAGCGTTGAGGGTTTTACGATGCTTTTTCCTGCTACCTTTCAAATTTGTAAAAACCGCCCAGTCCCTGAGCCTTGTGTTCGACTCAGCTAGCCCTCACTTGCCGAGTGCCTCCGACAGGCCGGGCGGCAGATCTGTGCCTGAATCCCAGCTTCGCCACCAGCTGCAGTGTGTCTTTGAGCCAGTTACGTGACCTCTCTGTCGGTTTCTTCCTCTGTGAATGGTGGCAGTATATGTGCCTTGCCAAACATGGACAATTAAGGGAGATAGAAAGTGAAGCGGCTCCTGAGGTTGCCTGGCAGGCAGCTTTGGTGGTATGATCGGCATTGTTCTATAAGATTGCGCTTCTGTATTGCTGTCATACTGTCTGCACTTACTGTAGCTTGATTCATAAACTATTACTGCTTCCTGCTCTCCGAAGGGTGTGCCGCTCGTGGACAGGAAAGTGGGCGGGGCACCCAGGGCTTGGGGAGAAAGAGTAGGAACTGTTCAGTATAAAGTCGCTACAGGGATGTGTTATACGGCACGGGGAGCATAGTCGATAGCTTATAATAATGATAAATGGGGTATAAGCTTTACAAATTGTGAATCACTATATTGTATACTTGTAACTTACAGAATACTGTACAGCGTACATTGTACATGCTTCAAAAGTGAGCATACCACTTAGATTATGTTGTTAGGACTGTAGCATGTGTATAAAGAATGAGTTGCCACTCATAAGTCATAGGTGGCAACATTTTGAGAGTTGAGCATCTACCCAACAGAATTCTTCATGAATTCTGCAAAGCCACACACGCGTGCATGCACACACACATGCACACACAGGCACACGCACACTCCTCTGACCTCTCTTAGAGACCGCTGAAGCTTCTGACTCAAGCAGGCTCTGACGAATGGCCACCAGCCAGTTATCGTCATCAGCTGCATGCTGACTCTGTGGCAGGACAGAGCATGGGACGAGGCCAGGCGGTCAAAATCACAGACGGCACCCTGTGGGTGGAAGAGAGGTGGACACGCATCTCCGCATCCCTCCCCTCTGTTCATGCTTCCCCCACCTCTAGTCCGGGTCCCGGGCTTAGCTCTCAATGGGGAAGCTTAACACGGTGTTTAGAGGCATAGCTAGTCCCTACAGTCTCTCTGCTGCTTATATTCTGACCTATGTTCAGGTTAAATAGCACATTAAAGATACACGTGGAGAAGAAAATAGCAACCCACTGCCATATTCTTGCCTGGAAAATCCCGCAGACAGGAGCCTGGAGGGCTACAGTTAATGGTGTTGCAGAGTCGAACACGACTGAGCGACTAACACACAGAAAGCCGCCAGGAAGCAGAGCTGAGAAGCCAAATCCAGGTGTCAGGGGCCAGCCAGCCCCACTGAGTGGTACTGATTAGGGCCCCGAGTGGATAGCGATGCTGGCTCAGCGGGCACGCTGACGAATGGATGGCATCAAAGTTTGCAATGGCAGCAGCAGGGTGCCCTTGTTCCTTTTCACCCCTGAAAACACTCCTGCCGCCACCTGAGAACGTACGGGCAGGAGAGTTCAGTCTGCCCCATTTCACACCCTGACCAAGCACCGTGTCCTAACTGGAGGGTTCGGAGCACTTCCAAGTCCAGTTATAATCTGACTGATCGCATCCTGAGCCTGCAGAGCCATTCTGGGCCCTTAACCTGCATTTTACAGTTGAGGAAACTGAGCCCAGAGGAGCTTAATTCAAAGACCAGTCCTCTGCTCACCCTTCTGCCATCCTCCAGGTCGTTTCTTTCACCTGCTGGTTGCACACCAGCTTCGCAGAAGGTCAGAGGCTGACCCAGCTCTGCTTGCGTCAGCCCCAAGGTTGTCCCGGCCCCAGCCTGCTGGACCCTTTCTGCCTGGCCCGGGCCAGATCTCTCGGTAAGCTCGTGCAGTGGCCCCCTTGCCGCTTGCTCTGGCCACAGGCCCGGGGTTAGATGCTGGTCCATCTTCCATGCCCAGGGTTTTCTCTGCTTTCATATGTAAATGACAAAACTCAAACATTGAGGAGCCCTGCCATGACGTCAGTAGCTAAATTCTTTCCCATGATAGCCAGTCAGCTGCTCCTTTCTTTAGGAAATGTTCACATGCAGGAAATTTTCTTTACGTGAAAGCTGGGACTAAACGTTCTTGTTAAGCAAATACAGAGCATTTTTAAGCTCTTAATAGTTTTTAATAGCCTGGCTGTGACTGTCAGAGTCTGACTTCACATTCTCACTAAGCAGCTGATTTGTACTTTTCCTCCTGTTTACGCAGGTGGTTTGTGTTTGACACAGAAACGAAAGACTTGGTCACCGTCCACACAGATGGAAACGAACAGCTCTCCGTGATGC
>SJYR01000268.1:523951-544758 GCA_006410655.1 Kobus ellipsiprymnus | reverse complement strand
CGTCCTCCCCAGACCTGACCTCTCCTTCCGGGAGACCCCTCCCCTCCACCCCCCACCCCTGCAACCAGTTCCGGCTCCTTTGGGGTGCCTGGCGCAGCAGCCTCTGGGGCTGAACTTCTCCTTGCCCACATCCGTCCTCCCCCCCAAAAGACCCGCCTCTCGATGTGCAGGTGCTCCAGCACTTCTGACCCTCCCCCCGGGCTCAGCATTCACTGCCCTCCATGTCTTTCCTCCCAGGCTCCCAGCCACGTGTACAGTGGGCACAGCAGCCACGTCACCAACGTCGATTTCCTCTGCGACGACAGCCACCTCATCTCCACCGGCGGCAAAGACACGAGCATCATGCAGTGGCGGGTCGTGTAGCCCCGGCAAGCACGGGGGACACAGAACGGCCGGGGGGCACAGACTCGCATCTCGCCCGGTCACTGTGATTTCTGCTTTGTTTGCAACGTCCTCACAAACCTCAGGAAAACCACGCCCTTTACCGGTTACCTTAGCTTAGCGGATCGGTGAGCGTCACAGCGGGTCAGCCGTTCAGGTCTCTCTCTCGTTGTACAATATATGAAACATTTAATATAAAAACGATGCCACGGTTTACATTACAGTGACATTGAGAAGTGACTGGCGTATCCTTCGTAACTTTTCTATGAACTCTTCTAAAACAGT
Source organism: Kobus ellipsiprymnus (assembly GCA_006410655.1). Taxonomy (NCBI): domain Eukaryota; kingdom Metazoa; phylum Chordata; class Mammalia; order Artiodactyla; family Bovidae; genus Kobus; species Kobus ellipsiprymnus. The sequence continues at coordinate 544,092 of SJYR01000268.1, read as the reverse complement.
CACAGAATGCCTTTTTCAAAGATTGTATGTGGGCTTCAGTGTCTCGCCATCGAGCTTGCTGAGTCAAATATTTATGATAACGAGGTCCTGAATCGTGATCACTGTTGATCAATTGGTCCTAAAAGGATAAATCGATGGAGAAGAGAATGGATAACTGATCTGCACAACTGAATCAGGAAATGCAAATAAGACTTTATTTGGTTGACATTTTCTAAGGTTTCGTTCAGTCGTCCCTCTGGGAGGCTGGTGAGAAAAGGGGTCAGGTTCTTCTCGTGTCCAGCAAATTCTGCCTCAGATTAACTTAACTATTGCAGCAGGGTACCCAGGCCTTTCAAAGTCCCTGGACTGTCTGCCTCACCACATGCAGTCAGCCGCTTAATGCAACACCAGTCTCATCCCCTCTGTCCCCCCATTCACAGGCCCGGGTGAGTGGCGGAGACAGTTGGCCACCTTCCTCTGTATATTAATTGGCATGATATGGTATTGTATAGGATTTTAGCAATTCATAATAAATACGTCAGGCTAGGCTTTACTATTTTAATGCTTATGGACATTGTATATTTGTATTTTAAGACCAAGTAGACCAAGTCACAAAGGTCTCTCTCTAGCGTACCATACACCCGTGGCCGGGAGAAGTCTGGAAGGCTCCACCAGGTTCTGAAGGCAGCTTCTCTTCCTGTCTTCTGTGCATGGAGAGCCTGTTACACTATGAACTAAGACTGCGCTCCGATGGGTAACGCAATAGGTGGCTTACGTTGTCAAGAAGGCCTTATCCATTTCGATTGTGTGACAGATTGAAATCTATTGTTTACATTGGGGAATGTATCTCAGATTTTAAAATAGAAGAGTAATAAACAGACTTAAAGGCGAATATTAAGATTTTTACTTGTTCTAGGCAAGTACATGAATTGAACCGTCAACTCTATAGCACTGGTTGTTTAGAGTGGCTGGTGAAGCTGAACATTGGGAAGCATTTTTTATTACATCTCCAGCCTGCTGCGGAAGTGCCAGGCACCAGTAAACAATATGTATTAAAGATGATTCTGTTTGTATGTATCCTTATCAAATATATTCTATAATGAAATAAAATCTGAAAAGTGAATTTCTTATTGAACCTATAATCGTGAAAGTATATAAATTAAAATATTTAAAATTAGATATGATTCACACTATATTGTTTCATATCCAAATTTTTTTTCTCACCTGGGTCACTTGCAAATAAAACTATAGTTTGCATATGATGTGTCAGCTTTCATCAGATTAGATAACTCTCAAGAACTCAGTTAAGGACTTTTCCTAGTAGTCCAGTGGTTAAGAATCCGCCTGCCCACGCAGGGGGCACATGTTCACTCCCTGGTCTGGGGAGATCCCACACGCCCCAGGGTGACTAAACCTGTGCACCATGCCTGCTGATCCAACATGCTTTAGAGCCCGTGCTCTGCAACAAGGAAGCCGCCGCAGTCAGAAGTCTAGCACCGCAATGAAGAATAGCCCTCCACTCGCCGCAACTAGAGAAAGCACGCTCACAGCAACAAAGACCCAGTGCAGCCAAAAAAAAAATGAAAAGAATTCAGCTTAATTGTCATATCCAGTTGTTAGTTTACTTGGTTATGTAAATACTGGCAAAAATAATGACTTTTAAATTAATAATTGAGGAATAACCAAATCAGAGAAGGGACAGGAACCCATTATTGACTTAAAAGTTCTAAGATCTCCTTGTATTTCTATATATGTCCACTGTTTTCGAAGCTCAGTAATGGAAAAGTTATGTATCTAGACTGTTATTGCCACCTTCATACTTGCCTGCATTTTAAATAAAATGCCCAATCTAATGCCCAGTATTAGCCTTGCAGGTATTCATTAACATACTGAGCAGTAGTCTTGTGCCACTGCTCACCACCTCTCAGGCAGACAAGGCCTAGGACCCCAGGGTTCTGCTGGAACAGGGGGCCCCAGGAGCACAGCCAAATGCGTTCCTCCCCGTGGCCTGTGGCCACATCAGCTCTCAGTCCGACTCAGAGGCTGACAGGTGAGGGGCTGAGACTCTAACTTAGTGAAATGACGGTGGCATGGACTGGGGTGCAGGCAGTGAACAGGGGGGAGGCGAATGGACTGTCAAGAGAGGTTTCTGGGGTGACATCAGCAGGGGGCCTGGTGATGGATGGGGTGGGGGCGGTGGGTGAGGCCCAGGCCCCTGACTGTCCTCTGGGCAGATGTCAGTACCGTCGACTAAGATGGGGAGCACTGCAAGCTTGAAAGAGGATGATGGGGGGGCCTGGGGCGGTTGGGGTGAAGTCAGGAGCCCTCCAAGACATCCAAGTGTAGTGTGGGCAGGCGTTCGGCCAGCAGGTGCAGAACACAAGTCTGGCTGGAGAGCGCACTGTGAGTGACGCTCTCCGCGGGAGGCCAGCAATGGCTGAGTCTGCAGATGCTGGGCAACCAGGGCAAGGAGTCGGGGTGGGGGGTCCTTCGACCCAGCCAGCGGGGCTCTGATGACTCTGATCAGGGAGGAAGGAGAAAAGCCAGCAGGGGGCTTGGGTGCGGCAGAAACCAGATCGGCACTGAGGGCTGAGGACGGCTCAGAGGCTGGGTGGCTTGACTCTCGGCGCTTGCTCTGGAGCCACTGTGGGCTCTTTACTTGTTAAGCAAACAGCTTTCCAGCATCTGTGTGCAGAGTGCTGCTGGGCAGGGGACCAAAACACATCAAAACCCGCTGGGAGAGCATCGGCAGGTGGAGGAGAGAGGGCACGAGGTCAGGGGTGAAAGCGTGGGCTGGGGGGCCGCCAGGGCCAGCTGGAGCCGGTGGTGGGGAAGTTCAGCAGATCCCGGCATCCGAGAGCTTACATCTGTGGTCTCCACTGGGCGAGTGCACCCTGACAGCGGGGCGGGAGGGGCGGTCTGCGGTTCACTGGAAAGCCCCCTTAGGAATCTTCTCATGCCTCCCCCCACCACCCATTTTTGCATTTTCCTTGCACTTCCAGAGGTTGTGTGTTTGCCCTATTGGTCATTTTTTCTGTGATTTGGAAACAGGCTACCCTGGTGGCTCAGACAGTAAAGAATCTGCCTGCAATGCAGGAGACTCAAGTTCAGTCCTTGGGTTGAGAAAATCCCCTGGAGAAGGAAATGACAACCCACTCCAGTATTTTCTTGCCTGGAAAATTCCATGGACAGAGAAGGCTGCTGAGTTACAGTCCATGGAGTTGCAAAGAGTTGGACACGACTGGCTAACTAACACACCATCATCTGGTCTTTGATGCAGAAGAGAGCAGAGAAGAAATAATTTGTGGAGACCCCCCTGGCTTATTCAGAGGGGGTCCGTCCACAGAATCCGGGAGGCAGCTTTTTGGTGAAAGTGAGCAGATAAGTGTGTACCTCGTACAAGGGAGAAACTGACTCCAGGCTACTCTTCATAGTTATTCAGTTGCCAAGTCATGTCCGACTCTTTGCAACCTCATGATCTGCAGCACTCCATGCTTTCCTGTCCTTTAACTATCTCCCTGAGTTTGCTCAGACTCATGTCCATTGAGTCAACGATGCCATCCAACCATCATCTCATCCTCTGTTGGCCCCCTTCTCCTCTTGCCCGCAATCTGTCCCAGGATCAAGGTCTTTCCCAATGGGTCTTCATACTAGTTTTCAATTTTTTTAATAGAAAATTTCAAACATGCACAGAAGTAAAGAGAACCTCTCACCCAGCTTCAAAAATGATTGATATCCTGAAAGCCCCATTTCTACTATCTGCCGTGATTGTGGATGTGGAGGGGGGACTGGAGTACATTAAAAATAAGTCCAAGGGGCTTCCGTTGTGCTCCGGTGGTTAAAGGTCCTCCTTGCAATGCAGGGAACACACGTTCGATCCCTGGTGGGGGGAGATCCCATACGTTGCAGGACAACTTAGCCTGTGCCTCACAACTATTGAGCCCGCGCTCTAGAGACCACGCCCTGCCACAAGAGACGCCAGTGCAATGAGGAGCCCGGGCACCACAACTAGAAAGGAGCCTCTGCTGCCCGCGAGTAGAGAAAGCCTACGTGCAGCAACCGAGACCCAGCGCCGCCAAGAATAAATGAACGAAAGTGAGTCCAAGTCAGCGTGTTGTTTCACCCAGAAGTCCTTCAGGTTGCTTTTCTGATGAGGACACTCTGTGTAACCACCAAGACCTCATCACAGAGGACAGAGTTAATAGCGACGCCTCACTAGTGCCTAACTCCTGGTCCATATACAGATTTCTCCAGGTGTCAGACCAGCCCCAGGTCTCAATGCCAAGCACTGGGGATGCAAGAGAGCCATATGTATGCCCAGGGCATACAGCGACCTTGCGTGCCCCCTCCCCTGAAAGTGTGGGTAGGGACTCAAGCCTGCACATGCGCTTAGTTCCTGACCCTTCTCTGACCCTGAGACTCTGAGCCCCTTTGCCCCCACTCCCCTCCCACTCCATCCACCACTGGGAGGAAGGCTCAGCTGTCCCTTCCTCTCTCCCTGTCCCAGACCCCCTCAGGATGCTTCCCCCTTGGGTCGCCCAGACTGGATCTTTCCCTCCTTGGCTGGCAGTCAGGACCAGAACCAACGAGGAGACTGAGAAACCAGCCCTGCTCAAGGTGAGCCTTCCTGGGAGGGGGTCAATCCACCGCCCAGCCCCGCCCACCCCGGGGTCCCAGCTGTTTCAATGTGTCTCCTCCATGCTCTTCTACACATTCCAATAAAAATGGAACTTGAGCTCGGACCACGCTGGGGCCGGGCCATGGGGATGGGGAAGAGGGGGGCGGCATACAGACATTCTGCTGCCTACCTTCGATCAGATGGGCACTCTGTTCTGGGGAAGCCTAAGGGAGGGGTGAGCTCATGGACATGGATTTTGCCTGAGCACAAAATTGTGGGGAAGTTAACAACAAATTTGGTTATTTCCGCTTCGAACCAAAGTAGGTGCATAACACCCATAAGATGAAGACTGAAAAGGTAATAATCATTTCCTTTTCCAGGGGATCTTCCCAACCCAGGGATCGAACCCAGGTCTCCCCCACTGCAGACAGACGCTTTACCGTCTGAGCCACCATTTCTCCCTGAAAAGGCAACCAACAAAACTTAAAAAAAAAAAAAAAAACTTGAAAAGAGATTTAAGCGTAAACCCTCCCACCCCTACCCCACCGGCTAGAGATACGCCACTTGGTGGCAGAAAGTAGAGCTCACCTTTGTCTTCCCCAGCTCACCAGTTCTGTCTGACCTCCTTAGGCTAGGAGTGTGGGGAAAGAGAAAGGAAATTCCTTTTTTTTTTTTTTTTAAGTACGGTTTATTTACACAGTTGTGTTAGTTTCAGGTATACAGAAAAATGATTCAGTTATATAATATATATATATGCAGATTCTGTTCCAAGTTATTTCATGATATTGAATGTAGCTCCCGTGCTGTACAGTAGAACCTTGTTGTCTGTTTTATATGTAGCAGTTCGTATCTGCTAATCCCAAACTCCTAATTTATCCCTGTCCCCCTCCTCCTTCCCTTGTGGTAAACACAGGATTATTTTCTATGTCTGTGAATCTGTTTCTGTTTTGTGAGTTCATTTGTATCCTTTTTTTTTTTAGATTCCACAAATGCGTTATATCATGTATGTCTTTCTTCTATCTGACTTACTGCACTTAATATGATAATGCCTAGATCCAGCCATGTTGTTGCAAACGGCATTACTTCATTCTTTTTTATGGCTGAGTAATATTCCATCGACTTCCCAAGTGGTGCAAATGGTAAAGAATCCTCCTGCCAATGCAAGAGATGCAAGGGATGCAGATTCAAAAAAAAAAAGGAGATACAGGTTCCATCCTTGGGTCAGGAATATCCCCTGGAGAAGGGGGAATGGAAACCCACTCCAGTATTTCTGGCCTGGAAAATTCCATGGACAGCGGAGCCTAGCAGGCTTCAGTCCATGGAGTCACAGAGTCAGACACCACTGAGCCTGCACACGCCACAGTGCTCCATTGTGTGTGCATGACACCTTGCTTATCCACTCGTCTGCTGGTGGACACTCGGGCTGCTTCTATGTCTTGCTGTTGCTGTCTGCTCTTGGCTATTATAACTAATGCACTATGAACACGGGGTACACATGTCTTTTCCAATTAGAATTTTCATCTTTTCTAAATATATGTCCAGGAATGAGCTTGCTGAATCATATAGTAACTATATTTTTAGTTTTCTAAGGAACATCCATACTATTCACCATAGTGGTGGTGTTAGGGGAAGCACACTGATTGGAACCGCCCCCCCTGGCCAGGCACCATAGTAACCATTTGCATGAGTTGTTTTATGGCAGGAGATCCTGATACGGAATAAGGAACTGATAAGCCACCACCAACCGGAAGAGTTTGGGAAAGGTCTAAAGGAGACACCATGTGTCCGTCCACTTCCCGGAATCCCTCTTGCTAGCATCCATCTTGGCTGACGCGTGTGCCACCAGGAAAGACTCTGAATTAGAATGATTCACCAAAGACCACCCGGAAACTAATCCCCTCACCATAAAGCCCGAGACTGTGAGCCACGCGGCAGAGCATTTCTCCTGGGTCCCCTTACCCTCCTGCTCTCCACCCGAGTGCCCTTTCCCAATACAATCTCTCGCTTTGTCAGCACATGTGTCTCCTCGGACAATTCATTTCCGTTTCGGGCCCTGGAAGGGGTCCCTCTTCCTTCAACAGTTGGGCCAATTTACACTCCCACCAACAATGCAGGTGGTGGTGGTGGTCTAGTCACTCAGTCGTGTCCAACTCTTGTGACCCCATGGACTGTAGCCTGCCAGGCTCCTCTGTCCATGGGATTCTTCAGGCAGGAATGTTGTAGCCACGCGTTCCGGGAAACAAACTCACTCAGAAGGACAATGCAGATAGTGGAGTGCAGTTTATTACACCAGCGGGCCCAAGGCAGAGTCTCCTCTTAGCCAAGGACCCCGACCAGCCTTTGTGAAAATCTTTTATACCCAATGTGTACGTGTCTGAACCCACCACTCCAAATTCCTTGAGACTTACATAAACCAAGGAAAATACAATCCAAATAACCCATCATTCATGTGCCATGTGCTCATGTGCTCAAACAGTCAAACAATTAGCCAGTAATCAATGAACCTGAGGTTACACTCGATAGATACAGAAAATTTTATGGCCTGTCTGGAGGAAGGGGTGATTAGTGTATGTTTTCTCTTAGGCGATGACTAACCTAGATGCGATCTTCAAGGTTCCCCGGTCTGGAGGGGGTCTTATCCTTCTGTTGTTGTTTTCATAGGCACTAAACACAGAGTTCAGAGTCCACTGGAAAGGTGGCCGAGCATGATCAGCATGAACAGGCCTGAGATGGGGTCCAGGCCCTATGAATTCCTTCTTCAAGAATAGTGGAGTGAGGGTTCCTGTTTCTCCACACCCTGTCCAGCATTTATTGTTTATAGATTTTTTTTTTATGATGGCCATTCTGACCAGTGTAAGATAGATACCTTATTGTAATCTTGATTTGCATTTCTCTAATAATTAGCAATGTTGAGCATCTTTTCATATGTCTGTTGGCCATCTGTATGTCTTTTTTGGAGAAATGTCTATTTAGGTGTTCTGCTCATTTTTTGATTGTGATGTTTGTTTTTTAAAACATTGAGTCATATGAACTGTTTGTGTATCTTGGAAATTAAATCCTGGTCACTTGCATTATTTGCAAGTATTTCTCCCAGTCTGTAGGTTGTCTTTTCATTTTTTTGATGGTTTCCTTTGATGTGCAAAAGCTTATGAGTTTGATTAGATCCCATTTGTTTATTTTTCCTTTTATTTCTTTTACTTTGGTAGACTGACCTAAGAAAACATTGGGATGATTTATGTCAAAGAATGTTTTGCCTACGTTCTCTTCTAGGAGTTTTATGGTATCGTGTCTTATATTTAAGTATTTAAGCCATTTTGAGCTTATTTTGTGTGCGTGATATAAGGAAGTGTTTTAACTTCATTGCTGAAAAGACTCTTTTCTCCATTGTATATTCTTCCCTCCATTGTTGAAGATTAATTGACCATAAGTGTGTGGGTTTATTTCTAGTCTCTCTATTCCATTCCATTGACTTTTATGTCTGTTTTTGCACTCATACTGAAAGGTTGTTGTTGAATCACGATGCCGGGATTCTTGGCCCCGAAGGAGAAGAATTCAATCCGGGGCCAGAGATGAGGCTTGATCGCTCAGAGCTTTTGTGTAATAAATTTTTATTAAAGTATAAAGGAGATAGAGAAAGCTTCTGACATAGGCATCAGAAGGGGGCAGAAAGAGTACCCCCTTGCTAGTGTTCAGCTGGATGTTATAGTCACTAGCAGTCTGTTAATGAAACAAAGGAATGTCTTAAAACTCAGGATGGCACCAGGCCCCTCACCCATAGGATGCATTTTGGGATAATCTTGGCACCAAATGGTTCATCCTGGGCCATAAAATGATTAACTTGAATCTTGAAGAAGGGCAGATCATCATACAAATAGTTCATTTACATAGATTAGGGGAACAATATCTGAGTGTAACATACTGGTTTGTCAGGTAGGTTCTGAGCCAAGAGGTGGAACCAACTTGAAGACAGAGTTTGGGGTTAATGCATAGTACATTAGCATAGCTTAAGACAAACATTTCCATAAGAAAAAGGCATTGGTTATCTCTAGGTTTGAGAATAGTCAACTTCAGGTGAAACCAGGTGTCATTATGGCAACACACTATTTTAAGAGAAACCTCCTTTTAAATTTGTATAGAGAAGGAAAAAATATCGCTTGTTTGTTTCCTCCTGCCACTTAAGAGAGATAAAAATGTCTGACACTTGCAGGCTATTTCCTCTGTTTGGAGATCCCTGGCCTTGCTGCCTGTTACCCTCTCAATACCACAGTATTTTTTTTTTTTTTTTTTTTACTATTTTTAAATATTTTTTCACTGTGCTGGGTCTTCACTGCTCAGTGTGGACTCTCCCCAATTTCAGTGAGCGGGGGCCACTCTATAGTTGCAGTTCAAGGGTTGCAGTTCAAGGGCTTCCCACTGCAACAGCACCCCGACCGCCTCTGTCGAGGATCACGGGCTCTAGGGAGGGTGGGCTCAGTAGTTGTGGCTCTCAGACTCAGTTACCCCCCAGCATGCAGGATCTTCCTAGACCAGGGATTGTACTGGTGTCCCCTGCATTGCAAGGCAGATTCCTAACCACTGAACCACCAGAGAAGCCCTGTTTTGATTACCATAGCTTTCTAGCACCGTCTGAAATCTGAGAGGGTTATGCCACAGCTTTGTTCTTTTGCCTTTAGATTGCTTTGGCAATTATGGGGCCTTTGTGACTCCATGTAAATTTTAGGATTATTTGTTCAGTTCTGTGAAAAATTCATGCACGATTTGATAGGAATCACATTAAATCTGTGAAAGGTCCGTCTAATCAAAGCTATGGTTTTTCCAATGGTCATGTATGGATGTGAGAGTTGGACTATAAAGAAAGCTGAGTGCCAAAGAACTGATGCTTTTGAACTGTGGTGTTGGAGAAGACTCTTGAGAGTCCCTTGGATTGCAAGGAGATCCAACCAGTCAGTCCTAAAGATCAGTCCTGAACATTCATTGGAAGGACTGAGGCTGAAGCTGAAACTCTAATACTTTGGCCAACTGATGTGAAGTACCGACTCATTGCAAAAGACCCTGATGCTGGAAAACACTGAAGGGGAGAGGAGAAGGGGACGATAGAGGATGAGATGGTTGGATGGCATCACCGATGCAATGGACGTGAGTTTGTGTAGGCTCTGGGAGTTGGTGATGGGCAGGGCGGCCTGACGTGCTGCAGTCCATGGGGTCGCAAAAGGTCAGACACGACTGAGCGACTGAACTGAACTGACATTAAATCTGTAGATGGTTTTTGATAGTATGGCAATATTAATTTTAGCAATATTAATTCTTCCAATCTAAGAACATGGGATATCTTTCCACAAGAAAGGAAATTCTTATCCTACAATGCTGGTTCTCACTCTGTGGGCAGGTGTTTCACTGACCCTTCCCAGGGAGCTTTCAGAGGTTCTTGGGGAGTCCTTCACTGCCCATGTCCTCTCACCCCTAGTGTGGGCCCCTTGACCTGGGCAAAGGCGTTCTGTTGGCAGCTGCTCTCTCCCGTAGCCCTGAGCGCAGGGAAGCCCACCTCCTGTCCTCTCTCTGTGGAAGTCCACCGCCCTGCAGACAGCCCTGTGGACAGGACCTGAGATGACTCAGCCCTGTCCTACCGTGGTCCCGCTTCTGACACCCTGACGCCTATAGATGGTAGTTATGCCCTTGCCGCACGGCTTCCTCCAGCATCTGCCGAGTGCCACCTGTCACCTTTTGATATTTCAGCCACTAAGTCTGCAAACTCCAGCGGACACACCTGGGCTCTCAGTAGAAACCACGCCTACCCCTCCCTCTTGGGAGAAAGGGGGTTGGAATCAACAACTCAACTTTCCCCCAAAGAAATTCTCCTTACAAATACTTTATAAGAATTGGAATTTCTGACTCTCGCATACCCTTCATGTGGATTTGGGAGGCTGAGAGTTCTCTCGGGGACCTCCTTTGTAAACTCTGCCCCTGGCCCAGCTGCTCCTTCAGAATGCAGGTCCACGGGGTCTCGGCTCCTCCCCCAGGACTCCGCTGGCATGCAGGCACCCAGACACACATGTACAGGTGCACACACGCAGGCTCACACCTGCTCAGCGTCACTGGATCTCGCCCAGCCTTACTCCTTGGCGGCCATACCAGCAGGGCAGCTGAGTTCCCATCATTCCACTTCCTCTGGGCACAACCTTGCCCATCTTCCAAAAGGAAGAGCCCGAGGGCCATAAAGATAGAGGTGCATGCCCACGGCACTCCATGAGCTGGTGGCAGAGCCGAGACTGAACTCCAAGTTCTCAGGCCTGCGCTCCACAGAGTGCCATTCACTTCCTTTAGACTCTGTCCTGCTTCCATCTACAGCAGCCAGCCTCGCTGATGCACAGAATTGGTAACTAGAGACACTAGGGTGCAATGGAACAAGCCTTTGGACAAGAACAAACCTTTTAATAGTCAAGTTGCCATAGCGATGTGAGGGGCAAAATGGCAGACACTGGGAACGACTTCGCTTAGAATATTTCCGCTTATAACTTTGAGGGGTAATTTCTCCCGCCTTACCAGGCCTGAGCTAGGAAATTGCTTGACTCCCTGCTGTGACACAGTCTGTGGCATTTCTGAGATGCACTTCCCCAAATGGGCGTCTATATCCCTTAGGTAACCCCAGGACCCTTACGGGCACGGCGACCGCAAGGAGAAGAGGCTGTGGCAGTCACAGCCGGCGTGCTGCCCACCCCCCGCCCACGCCCAGCGCACTGCACGGCGCTCTCTTCTCCTGTGGTCTGTTTCACTCTGATTCGCACAGAAGTGGCAGGCGGCAGAAGTGACAGTGGTTTAAAACCACAGCACCAGCTCATCATCTGGATTTGAAACTAACTGTGGCAGAAACCAGACAGCGTCCCTGTGTTTCTTGTCTCTGGCGCGCCGGGGGTTGCACCATCCTCACTTTCAGTCATCCTTGGCACTGGACCGGTGTGAAACCACCTTCAGAAACTCAGACGCTGAGGGGAAGGCTTTTTCCTTGTTCTGGCCTGTTTACTCCTATGTGTCTCCTTTCCATGGAAGCGGAGGAGGGGAGGACCTGGCAGGCTCAGGACAGCGGAGGCGGGGCTCTGGAGTCCAGCGTAGGGGAAGCCACAAAGCTACCGCACCCTTACCTCCCCCGAGGTACTCCGGCCAACTGCAACAGCAGGGCTGTTTATTTGAACAGTCGGGCTGCAGGGAAGCTCGGGAGGGGGCACTTTGGGGGAGTATTTCCCCAAGTGTGTTCCGTGGAACATAGATTTACAGGGTGTTGATGGACAGGGAGGCCTGGCGCACATGGGGTCGCAAAGAGTCGGACACGGCTGAGTGACTGAACTGAACTGAACTGAATGAACCCTGGGTTTGGGAGTCAATGAATTTAACAGGTTTGAGCAGGCTTTTAGTGTGGGTCTTCTGAGAGTTTTAATATTAATACATTGAGGTGCCTGGAGGGACTATTGTATCCATCCATCCAACCATCCAGTAAGTACCATCCCCTCTGTGAGCCAGGCACTATAGTAGGACCACAGATACCAAAGGATACCACAGATCTTCCCTGGAGAAGAGAATAGCTACCCACTCCAGTATTTTTGCCTGGAGAATTCCATGGACAGTGGAGCCTGGTAGGCTGCAGTCCATGGCGTCACAAAGAATCGGACACAACTTAGCAACTGAGCATGCCCGTCTTATATCTGGACATCTGTACTTTTCGCCAACCGGAACCCTGCATTTCCTCCTGCCAATTCTCTGCCTTTGGTAACCGCAAGCATGGTGCACGATTTTTTTTTTTTTTAGTTTATTTTGTGTTTGGATTTCACAAACAAATAAGATCATACAATTATAAAAGAGAGAATAGCACAGTTTTCTTGGTCTTGTGGAGCCAGACAGCTGGCCAAAGTCAGGACAGGTCCACAGAGACGGAGCCAGGGCGCTCAGGAAGGTGGCCTCTGAGCGGAAAGTAGAGTGGTGGAATGAGACCCTGAGGCTCGAGGCAGTGTGGGGGAGACCCTCCGAGTGCCAAAGTCCCCCAGGGCTATCTGACCACAGTCACTGCCTTTCCTTCCTGGGATGAGTCTTCAAGGCAGTCTCCAGAGCAAACGATGAGGAGGGGGCTATTTTGTTCAGCCCTGTCTTGCTATAGATGTAGAGACCAGAGCTCTGGGGGAACAGGGATCTGCCCAAGGTCACCAGGCAGGGGTAGCCCCCCCCCCACCCCACTGACATGAAGCCACCTTAGTTTGTTTCTTTTTATAGAGTAAAGTTGATTGTACTTTGTCATGATGAAACTAATACATACTCTTCATAGCAAACTCAGAAGGAAGCCCTGCCATAGCCCTCCCACCCAGAAATAGCACTGTTATTTCTCAATGCATTTCCTTCCCGCATTTTTTTTCCTTAGGAGTACATTTTGGGATGTGTTTCTGTAGTTAGCATATTGCATAGACAATGCTTTATATTGCTTTTTACATGTAACTTTATAAGCATTAGCCCCTGTCATTATACTGCTAAGCTAAGTTGCTTCAGTCATGTCCGACTCTGCGACCCCATAGACGGCAGCCCACCAGGCTCCGCCGTCCCTGGGATTCTCCAAGCAAGAACACTGGAGTGGGTTGCCATTTCCTTCTCCATGCATTAAAGTGAAAAGTGAAAGTGAAGTCACTGAGTCATGTCCAACTCTCCGTGACCCCATGGACTGCAGCCCACCAGGTTCCTCCGTCCATGGGATTTTCCAGGCTAGAGTACTGGAGCGGGGTGCCATTGCCTTCTCTGCTGTCATTATAACTTCATTATAAATAACTCTGATCTGCTGCATATAAACAGGCTTCAGAATTGATGCTTTTGAACTGTGGTGTTGGAGAAGACTCTTGAGAGTCCCTTGGACTGCAAGGAGATCCAACCAGTCCATTCTAAACGAGATCAGTCCTGGGATTTCTTTGGAAGGAATGATGCTAAAGCTGAAACTCCAGTATTTTGGCCACCTCATGCGAAGAGTTGACTCATTAGAAAAGAGTCTGAGGCTGGGAGGGATTGGGGGCAGGAGGAGAAGGGAACGACAGAGGATGAGATGTCTGGATGGCATCGCTGATTGAATGGACATGAGTTTGAGTGAACTCCGGGAGTTGGTGATGGACAGGGAGGCCTGGCGTGCTGTGATTCATGGGGTCGCAAAGAGTCGGACACGACTGAGCGACTGAACTGAACCGAACTGAACTGAACTGATGATTGATATCACTCTTAGTTCAAATCCTCTTGAAACCACTAGGTGTCATTTTGGTTGCTCCAAAGAGCTCTGGTACCATAGTCCTTTATGTTTCAGTGCAGAAAGAACTCAGTGAGAGGCAAGGTCAAAGATAAGAAATGGTTCATTAGAATCAGACGCGGGTGAAGCTTACAAGCAGGTGGGCAAGAGTGCCACACCCTGGGAACTTACTGGGCTACTGTTTCATTAATCGAAGTTGAAAAGTGGGTCGGGGAAAAAGACCACTTTTTTCCTCATTCTTGGGTGGCAATCAAGCCTCCATCATCAGCTCCTCCTCCAGGCTGGGCAGAGGAGTTTTCTTGTCCCCACATTGTCAAGCATGTAGTGTCATGGCCATCGGAATATTAGTTTAGGTCTCAGGACACCGAGGGTCTTTACTCTGAAGTGTCCCCTTTCCATAAACTATTGCTTTTTATGTGTGCAGAGAGTACGGCCTGGGGTCATTAACTTACTGAGCTCACTGGGCAGGATGCGGATCTCAGGCCTCCCTTGTTTTACTGTTTGGGGGCATGTCCCATGCTTCTGCTGCCTGGTTTTGTTAAAAGCAGGCCTGCTTGGTTTTGTGGTTAAGCAAACCTGCTTCCTTAAGCAATCATTAACTTTCAAGTTCTCCCATATTTTTTCTACTTGCAATCCCCAAGTGGGATTAACTGTTTAATCACCTACTTTGTCCCTTTACTCTATCCTTCCCACTCTCACCCCAACGATGGCAATGATGATAATAAGAAAAAATAATAAAGACCACATTCACAGAGGGCATTTGTCTACAATGTCCCTGAAGGCTCCTTCCATCAGCAGTGAAGCAGGCTTCAACCTTTCCCATTGGAGGACCACCTACCTGGTCTGTTCCTCAACTCTGGGTGCTCTTCCCTCTTCACTTCCCGCTCCCCTCTACCCTGGCTGTCTCCTTGGCTCCCAGGGTCTCAGTCACCTCTTTGGCTCCAATAAGCCCCCCGAGTAACCATCCTTGAGTCAGCTTCCTTAGTCTCATACCTGGATGTCCATCGAGCCTACCAGCACCTCGATTGCTTGTCCCACATCAATTCATCCTCTTCTCTCCCCAAACCCAGTGCTGCATCCTCCCAGCTGCCCAAGCCAGCAGTGGGTGTCCACCTCCACCCCTCTTTGGGGTTTTCTTTTTAAAGGCTTTTTGATGTGGACCATTTGTAAAGACATTATGGGATTTGTTACAACACTGTTTCTGTTTTTTGGCCAGGAGGCATGTGGGATCTCAGTTCCCGACCAGGGGTCGAACTCATACGCCCTGCATTGGAAGGTGAAGTGTTAACCACTGGACCACCAGGGAAATCTCTCCACCCCTCTTTTAGACTCGCTGCCTGCATCAGCAAGCTGACAATAATAGTCACAACTCCAACAGCTTCCCTTAGAGAGCACTTGCCCACGTCTCCATTCCTTCAACCCTCTCACCACCCGAGGAGGGTGGTGACAGTCCTCCTTTTACAACGAAAGTGAAAGTGAAAGTCGCTCTGTTGTGTCCAACTCTTCGCGACCCCATAGACTATACGGTCCATAGAATTCTCCAGGCCAGAATACTGGAGTGGGTAGCCTTTCCCTTCTCCAGGGGATCTTCCCAACCCAGGAATCAAACCCAGATCTCCCGCGTTGCAGGCAGATTCTTTACTAGCTGAGCCACCAGGGAAGCCCCATTTTACAAGGAGGAAACTAAAACTCAGCGGGGTTAACTTACCAGGGCTGAACAGTGCGTGAGTTGGGATCTGAACCACAAAGCTTCCGAGTCCACACTCAGCCGTCCTGCGTCTCCAGGGCCGAAGGAGCCATCAGCGGCACCCCCGCGGGCTCTCATCCGTGCTGCCGCTGTGCTGGCCCGGCTGCAGCCACACTGGCCACTCTGAATCCACACGGCAGTCAGAGCGAGCTCTCTGAAGACCTAACTCTCTTGCTTGAACCCCTTCAGCAGCTCTCAGGGAAACTCTCCTTCGGGTTCTTCGCAGAACCTACTCAGGGGGTTCTGGGCTCCTCTCCATCACCACCTCTGACTGCTTTCACTCCCTGTCCCCACACCCCAGCATTCTCCCTGTCACCACCCAGGCTTCACTAGTCTTTATAGGTGGTGTCTGTCCCCACACTCTTCCTCCCATTTTCCCTGGCCAACCGCCATGACTTTCATAACTCAGCCAAAAAGCCACCTCCTCCAGGAAGCCTTCCTTGAGTGCCTAGTCTGACGCCTGGTCTCTCTCGTGTGTTCTTCCCCACATTGTACTTCCCTTATCACGTTGAATTATAAGTGTGGGTTTCCTTAGTCTACTTGCCTGTAGCCCTTCAGCCTGAGACATAAACACTGTGCATCCACGCATCCTTCCTTCCTTCCACGCATCCACCCCCTGAGTAGGTTCTGCGAAGAACCCGAAGGAGAGTTTCCCTGAGAGCTGCTGAAGGGGTTCAAGCAAGAGAGTTAGGTATCCAGCACTTAGCTCAGTCCTGTGTGTGGACAGAGTATCAGTAAGTGTTAGGGGGAATACACGAATGAATGGGCAGGTGAGTGTTTGGACTTGCATTCAATTCCTAAACCTTTGCCCTTAACCCTGAATCTTTTCCTGCTTCCAGGGTTTTACTGTCACAAACCGCACTGCAGAGAACAGCCTCAGCTGCTGGGTTTTCCTTTGAGATTTACTTCAAGGCAAATGTCCGGAGGAAAGTGGAATTGCTGAGTTAGAGGGCAGGAACATCTTTATGTCCCCTGGTAGGTTTTGCAAAGATGAATTCCAAAACGACAGTAACAATCTGGGAGGCTTTTTCTTTTTTAGCAAATGAATCGTCTCTTCTTTTCCAAGCGTCTTCCTGGCGGAAGCCACGCAAAACTATTTTTACCGAAAGGCTCGGAAGCTCGTCCTTCTCAGAGGAGAAAGGCGGGCGGGCGTGGATGGAGACTGTACCCGCCTTACCAGCCCATCAGCTCCGCATGCTAGCCTAGTTCTAGGTCATTTGAGGAAAGCAAATTTAAATCATGTTCCAAATTAAGCAGCAGTTCTGTGAAAGAAGGAACATACAACCGTCTCCATTTGTTGCTGCTGTTGTTTAGTTGCTGAATCCTGTCTGATGACTTCTGCAACCTCACGGACGGTAGCCCACCACGCTCCTCGCTGTCCATGGGGTTTCCCAGGCAAGAATACTGGAATGGGTTGCCATTCCCTTCTCCAGGGGATCTTCCTGACTCTGGGATCAAACCCGTATCTCCTGCATTGACAGGCAGATTCTTTACCCCTGAACCACCATAGAAGCCCCCATCACCATGGAGGGACTTATAAACATCTTTAAAATTCTAAGAGACCAGAAAGTTATCAAAGCAAACCCATGAACTTCGGCAGGTGAGTGCTATGAAAAGATCAGGGCTGACAGCGCTTTGGGGGTTGGGGAATCAGCTGATGTCCAACGATTGTGGCAGCAACAGCTTCCCGCAGATAAAACCTTACAGGAAAATCCGCCCTGTAATAAGGCTGAGAATGCAGCTGCTTTGACTGCTACAGTCAGAGGGGTGGAAGTGACCACAAACCCTTTAATCCTGAGTCCATTCCCCCTTCTGCCTCCCCACTCCCCAAAACAGTACCCCCCCACCCTCCCACCTCCACGTGGCTCTTCTAAGTCTACACTGCAGGATCCACCTCTGGAGGACACCCAGGCCCAGTGAGGGCAGGGGCCTGCCCAGGGCCAGGCATGGTAAGTGGTGGCAGTCCTGGCTGGGGCTGACTGTCCATCTGCTGTCTGGCCAGGAGCCAGTCGGCCACGCACAGGCATGGTGTCTGACGCTTCTCCATCCTGCAGGTGGCTGGCCTCCCCCAATGCTCACTATCCAGGCACCCCTGCTATCAGTTTGGTTTTAGGGTTTGGTCCAATTGAAGTTCTCTTAGCAGCAGCCTTTCTATTGTTTTTTTGTTTTGTTTTTTTTTAAACCATCCACTTCACGTAGCTCTCCAAATTTATTGAATTCAAATCGCAATAGTATCTTCATATGATTATTTTATTCTCATTTACCACGTGTGATTATAAGTCCTTTCTCATTCCTAGTGTACTTTTATTTTCTCCTCTTTAATTTCTGGGTTTGTGTGCGTTTTCCCTTTTCTTTCTTCTGGAAGCAGATTTTACTTTCATTTTTCAGTGGTTTTTGTTTTCTAATTCATTCTTTTCAGCTTTTACCCTAAATGAGTCCCTTCTTGTAATTTTTAAAATTTATTTTCTTGTGTTTTAAGTTGCATATTTCATTCATTTATACATTTTTCTTGTTATATGATAAAAAAACATTTAAGATTTGCTATTGTTGTAGCTCATAAGTGTTTCTAGGATGCTTTCCCATTTTCATTAATTTCTTATTAATTTGTAGTTTTAATACTAATCTCTTCTTTCAGCTAAAAGTTATCCAGAAGAATATCTTTACATTTCCAAGCTAAATTTTTCTCATATTTTTTATGGTCATTTAGGCTTTCATTGTACTCTGGTGAAATTTCTCAACTCCAAGGAACACAAGGATAATTCCAGGAGTCTTTCAGCTTCCTGGGAGGAAAGGCAGATTTCTTCTGTGCAGAACACACCCTCCACCCCACCCTAAAGTGTCCAGTCCTGATCCCAGGAACCCACGAATATGTAGGTTCTAAGGCAAAGGGAAATGAAGGCTGCAGGTAGGATTACAATTGCTGATCAGCTGACTTTGAAATAGCGTGAGTTTCGTGGATTATTCATGCAATTAGGGGCCCAGTATATTCACAAGGGCCCCTAATTATGAGAGAGGGAAGGAGGGAAAGGAGGCGAGGGAGGTGACTGCAGAGCAAGGTCAGCGTGATGCCCTGTGAGGAAGACCTGCCCTTGGTTACTGGGCCCTTCCTAAGGCGACATGAGCCAAAGAGTGTGGGTGTCCCACGGAAGCTGGAAAAGACAAGGACAGGTTCTCTCCTGGAACCTCTGGAAGGAGCCCTATGTGATTTTAGCCCAGGGAGGCTGTGCGGGACTTCTGACCTCCAGAACAGTAAGAGAACGTATGCACATTGCTTTAAGCCAGCAAATTTGGGGTAATTTGCATGGCAGCAATAGGAAACTAGTATACTGTGTTAATGAAAGAATTAAACAGGTTACTTATCTTCTTAGCTGAGTTTGAAATTAGAAGTTTACTGAGACTTCCCTGGTGGTCCAAGCTCCCAGTGCAGGGGCTCCGGTTCGATCCGCTGATTGAAAAGATGCACAGTGTGAGAGCTGCGAGCTGAGTTTTCTTTGGGGCAAAATGAGGACTACAGCCTGGGAGACAGCACCTCAGATAGCTCTGAGACACTGCTCCCAAGAGGTAGTGGGAGGAAGGTCAATACATAAGATTTCAGAAAAGGGGGAATTCACTGCAATCAAGGGCTTACTTCATGCAGGGTTTCCTGCTAGTCACGAGGAGCTGATGTCACCGTGAAGGGATTTTAGTGATTTTCTAGATATGAAGAGATGAAGGGATTGGGGATCATGAAATCAGTTTCTGAAAATATCTCACTATCTACAGACCTGTTCCACCAGTTTCCCTGGAGCACACAGTGCCTCATTCTCCACCTTGAATTCCCCTCAAGGGTGTTGAGGGTCAGCAGCTGCAGCAGCACAGGGTTCAGTCTCTGCAGAGGCGGGTGGCAAACACCCTTGCGGGTGTTCAGTAGCTGGCAAATGCTCTTCAGTTCAGTTCAGTTCAGTTCAGTCGCTCAGTCGTGTCCGACTCTTTGCGACCCCATGAATCGCAGCACGCCAGGCCTCCCTGTCCATCACCAACTCCCGGAGTTCACTCAGACTCACGTCCATTCAATCAGCGATGCCATCCAGACATCTCATCCTCTGTCATCCCCTTCTCCTCCTGCCCCCAATCCCTCCCAGCCTCAGAGTCTTTTCCAATGAGTCAACTCTTCGCATGAGGTGGCCAAAGTACTGGAGTTTCAGCTTCAACATCATTCCTTCCAAAGAAATCCCAGGGCTGATCTCCTTCAGAATGGACTGGTTGGATCTCCTTGCAGTTCAAGGGACTCTCAGGAGTCTTCTCCAACACCACAGTTCAAAAGCATCAATTCTTCAGTGCTCATCCTTCTTCACAGTCCAACTCTCACATCCATACATGACCACAGGAAAAACCATAGCCTTGACTAGACGGACCTTAGTCTGCAAGGTAGTGTTTCTGCTTTTCAATATGCTGTCTAGGTAGGCCATAACTTTTCTTCCAAGGAGTAAGTGTCTTTTAATTTCATGGCTGCAGTCACCATCTGTAGTGATTTTGGAGCACCCCCCCCCCCCCAA